>CM033731.1:47934732-48147548 GCA_019671005.1 Hibiscus mutabilis
ACAATTACAAATACAAAAACTAAATGAATTTAAAGGAAGTTTCAGCTGAATACCTTAATAATTTGAGAAATCAATCCAAGTATCAGATGAGGCTAGAAGGGGAAAAAAAGAAGAAAATTGCAAAAGTTAAAATATTGTACAAGTTATATTAAAAGGCAAGTATAACACCTAAATTGGTATTAGAAAAGGAGAATCACTTACTCTTCCCTCAACAAGATCTTGTGTGCCAATATTAACCACAGTGCAACCAATAGCTTTTGCAGAATTAAGGCAAAGATTATGATTCTCATTCCTCTCCCAGGGATTAAGAACCTTTTTTGTGTTGATAGTTCGCTCATCTATAGTTCCAGGAACAGCTACATTGATAAGCTTGCTGCATGAAAGCAACTAAAAGCGTCAACAAACATCAAACCATGAAATAAGGACTAAAACAAAGTCAAGTAGGTCCAGTGAACTAACCAAAGAAGAACTCCATCTTTTGCAAGCTCAAATAAAGCGTCTGTGGCTGGATCAATTGGAAGGAAATCTTTCAGGAATTTATCTTCTGCCAGATAGTTATTGATATGTTTCACGTAAGATGCCTTCTCGGATTCATTAATAGCATGGTGAAAAGTGGTCGTGGCCGTCTTGAGAAATGAAGATCTAGTACCGCCTGATTTCTCAATTGCACGACTTTGCAAAGTTAAATAAGCCTGAAAATTCACCAAATCCAAATATTGCCTAGAAGGATGATATCAGGAAACATTAATTCACAACATTTCATATATTGAATAATTAGCAATGCTGCAATGGCATACAGGAAAAGCACAGTAGATGCTATATCGAAAAGACTTGCCCGAAGAAAGGCCTCAAAATCAATTTCCTCTGCCATGTCACTGTGTGCCTCTTCCAAGATAGTCCTAATCTCATCTTCAGTGAACATTTCACTGAAAGCCTTCAAACTGGAAAAAACTGGTGGCAGCTCACTCAGAGTAACACGACCTTGTTGAGTCCTCGCAGAGAAAAACTAAAAGCGATAGAAAAGCAATCCAAGTTCCATGTCAAACAAAAAAAAAATGGTACTTTGAATAATTAGGAATCAAAATTGTAATCTTTTAGAACAAGATGCATGGTTTCACTCTCATACAAACCAATTATGCAAAGAAATGACCTTACATGTAAAAAAAATAAAAAACGAAGACAAAGACAAAAGGAAAAGAATAGGTTACCTTGGATTTGAGGGTTCGGAGCTCGACTTGAGTGAACTGGCTTTGAAGCCATTGATCAGAAACATGAACACCTTGATAACTAGACATGGTTTGCCTTGTGTTTTACACCAAATTCTAACCCCTACTCACACACCGAAACAAAGATTATTTACGTTCAGGTTGCATACTAGCCAATGGAAATTCAACAAAACCAGATCACAGAAATGCAGAAATCAAAATAAGTCATATAGATAAGAATGGGAAAAAAACCCGACGTGCATGTATACATATAATTGAATAGGAAAAATTAAAGGATCAACCTTTCTATATGAAAAAAAGACATGATATTTATCGAAACGGAAAAGGACCCGTGTTAGGAAACTAATGCAAAAGACAGAGGAAGAAGAAGGAAGGAAAACGAACCTTAAGAGGAACACAGAAACTTAAGATTGAAGGGTGGTTTCCTCCATTTTTGTGTTTGTTTTTGTTGGTTCGTTGGTCGTGGGAATGGGAGTTGTAAGAGAGAGAGAGAGGTGTGTTTGTATGGGTGGAAATGGTGAATTGAATGAAGGGAAATGAAGATGAGAGAAAAGCGTGAAGCCCCTTCCTTGGTCCTCAGATAACCCGCGAACACTGCCAATAGCAAATGTGATTAAGACAGAGTGGGAGAGAGAACGAGAAAACAGCTTTAATTAAACTAATACATAAATGAGTTTTTTTTTTGCCAATAACTATTTTGGTTTAACTACCGGGAACTTGGAGTAAAAGTTTGAGGGGTCAACTTAAATTTTTAAAAAAATTGAAGACTTAAACAAAAATTTTCAAAAATAATTGAGGAAAATTTTCGGGTTTAACTAAAATTTTTAATGATTTTGAGAGATTTAACAAAAAAAATTTTAAAATTGATAGAAAACTTAATTAAAAATATTCAAAATTTTGAAGCTTAATATGAATTTTTAAAAAACTTGAGGGGGCGAAATTAAAATTTTTCAAAAATTTTAAGGGCAAAATTCGAATTCACCAAAATTTTGTGGGGGCCGTGGCCCCCACTAGTCCTTCAAAGGTTCCACCACTGGGTATCCGGTTCATTAGATAATTAATTCGGATTGAGTTTTGCAAGGTTCAATATAAGGATGACACTCTTAACCTAGCTTCCTCCTTCACAACGTCGGTATTCAAATCTCTAGTCTTGCTCAAGGAAATAGAAATTCCATGTCCCTTTTGGTTAGGGGTGTTCAAATTCAGGTATCCGAGATACTAGGTATCCGAGATACTGGATACTCGAGTCTTCGGATAGTAGTTTGGTGGGCCCTTGTCCTGACCCGGATTAGTCGGGTACCCGTTAATCGAAAACCCAAATGTTGCGGGTACCCACAAAATCGAGTAATTGGGTACCTAAATATAAATATATGTATTTTTTAAATATAAAAAATATATATTTTTAGTTTAATATAAAATATAAAAATATGTATTTATTAGTTTAATATAGAAATATGTATTTATCAAATATAAAAATATAAAAAAAATCTAAGTTGTTTTATTATTTTAATATAAAATATATATTTATTAAATATAAAAATTATAATTTTAAATATATCCGGGTAGTCGAGTAGTTGGGTACCCGGAAATTTTAAATTTTGTAATCTAGGTCCGACTCGGGAATTAGTGGGCCATGTACCCTACCGGAGAGTTGAAAAAAAAATATAAAATTACCTGGATTTTTTGATCGGGTAGTCGGGCCGGATCAACCGGGTCGGGTAATTTTGAACACCCCTACTTTTGGTGCCTCTATTTATGTCTCACACTAAAAAATTAAGTTTAGGGTTATGATTTAGAGAATTAGGTGTAGAGTATACTTTTTAGAGTTTAGGGCTTGTGGTTTAAAATTTAGGGTTAGAGTTTAAATTTTAATTATTTTTAATGTTAGAGTATAAAAAGAAGCACCGAAAATAACATAACATTTTTGTTTTGCTCAAGCGCTCCATCAAGAGAAATAAGTTAACTGTTTTTTTTATACTTAATGACTACATTTTTTATGTTCATCATTTGTACAATGATATCTTTATTTAAAAAATAAAACAATTATTCCTCTCCAAAAAAATAATAAATATATTCTTGTATTTAGTACAAGACTATTATTATGAAAATATATGTGTAATAACCTATTTCATCCGGCCCCTAGCCCAAATTAAAATACAACTAGATCCAAAATAAATATCCACCGGCCTATTTTAAAATACCCAATTACCCACCTTACAAAACCTAAGACCCAATACCCATTTAAATAAAAAAACCCTAATTACATAAATACTCTTAACCCTAAAAAACCCTAAAAATAAACCTAAACACCCACTTGCCCTGCAGCAGCCGCCTACCACCCTCAATGCCGCGCGTTGCCGTCACGCGCGACACCATTAGTCACGCGCGCCGGTAAACCTCCACCACTGTCCAAACCTGCAAAAAATTCATACCAAGTTGTAATATATTTTCATATCCATGCATGTATCAAAATGGGTATAAAAACTCATACGAAAAACAAATGTGGGAGGGATTTCTTCGGTTTCAATTCGAATGTAAAAGGGTTGGAATCTATAAAAAAAGAGCGCAGATATAAAAAATCATCCTAATTTTTATTTTTCGGACAAAAACGAATCAAAGAGAGGCAAATACCGAAACAAAAAGGTTAAAAAAATGGTGTACCTTTGTGTTTTTATTTTAGATCTACGCGCATAGAGGGGTTTTCGGCGTAATCCAACACCATATTCGAACTTGACACGGCGAGAAGTACCGAAAAGTTGCATCCTTTCAACTTCCGACTGCCGACGACGGCGGCGATCACCGCCGACGACCGACGGTCCACGACAGGTCTTGGGAGGCCGATGATGGGCCGAAACTGAGGAGGGGAATAAAATTGAGAGCTTTTATCTGGGTTTTTTTTTTATTTTTGGGATATTGGCTCAAATTAAATTTTTTGGGCTTAAAATAATATTTATATCTCAACCAAAACGACGTCGTTTTGTGCGTCAGAAACCAGACCCAAAACGACGTCGTTTAACCATTACCGACCCGCGTGTGCGACCCGACCCGGGGAAGATTCGCGCAATTTTTAAAAATGGGTAAATCCCGCTTTGGTCCTACAGCATGGTAAAATCACCATCTCAGTCCCTATAACCTTCAAATATTTTGCATTTTCGTCCTTTTTTCGGTTTTTAAGTTTCTTTTTTATTTTTTAGTCATTTTCTGTTTTATTTTTATTATTATTATTATGTTTATTATTATTATTATTATTATTATTATTATTATATATATATATTGCTTTCTTATTTCTTGTTATATTTTTCTTTCTTTTTTACATTTATATATATGTATATTATTATTATTATTAATATTATCTTAATATTATGTATACGTGTATATTATATAGAACATTTATATATGTATAGAACATTTATATATATAGTATTATATTATGTGTATAACATATGATATATATTTTTTTAAATCTTCTTCTTTCTGTATATTATTATTATTACTATTATGTTTTAAATATTTATGATCTAACATATATATTTTTTCGTATATATATTTGGTACTTTGTTTTAATCAAATTTTAAAATTAAACATTTTATTACAGATTCACGTGAAAAACGTACCTCAGACTTGTTTTTATATCATCATAAATTTTAATCAACGATATGATTTGCATCAAATAGTTATAAATTTTGTATTTAAAGCGTATTGTCACACTTGGGAAGAGGCGGGGACATTAATCCGACATCGGAAAGGAAAATGAAGGTCTTTGGATATATAAACGGTGGTGCTGCACATGTCTTTTGGGAAGAGGGTAATGGCCCCGTGACAAGTGGTATCGGAGCAACCCTTTGACTGCCTGATTTCACGCCAAGCTCCCGTGAGCAGGGTAGGCAGGGTGGACAACCGTTACAATTGGCCTATCACAAGCGTGATTGACTCGTGATGAGGGCGTCACGAGGTTAAGTGGGGGAGAATGTCACGCTTGAGAAAAAACGGGGACATTAATCCCCGTGACAGAATGTATAATTGGTCGATTAAATTTTAATTTGGTTGACAATGGCATAATTATTATTGTAATATACATAAAAATATAAGTTCAAATATATTTTTAAATTTTTCTGGTTTATGAATGAAAAAAAGTTTATTAAAAATGCATCTATTTATGACAAAATTCATATTGATTAAGAAATTTTAAAAACATGCCGTTAATTTTGATGAACGAAATTTTAAATTTTATAATTGCGTACTCTTAAATTTATAACATAACTTTTTAAAATGTACACTCTTAACATAAAATTATATGTCCGTCTTACCCCACGTGTTTCTCTTAAAAAATCATTACACCATAAGTAATTAATATTATAATTTAATACTTTTAAGTAAGAGAAAAATAACATGACATGGATCAAACTTGTTATGATTTGATTTATTAATGCTAATAAAACTATCTTTGATTTGATACGTTTTCAAAATATAAAAAAATAAAGTTAATAATTGTTGATTGAGTTTTAATTTAATTTGTATTTTCTGATTATAATATATAAAAATCATAAATTCGAGTGAGCTCACACATACTACAATCTAATTTATAAGTGGGGAAGACTGGGCTCAACCCTTCTAAATTACTCATTGTTAATTAAAATTAATAAAATATATTAATTTTAATATCTTTTATAATTAAATTTAAATAATATTTATATTTTAAATTATTTAGTTTTTATCTGGGCCGGGCTAGGTTGTTCTTGCTTTCCTTCTCCCTGCTTCTGCGGCTTTTGGCGTTATCTATTCGGTCTAGATGATCAGTGGTTTGGCACAGAGTTCATTCGGCCTTTTAGTTTATAGACTTTTCTTGACCATTGGCTTTAAATTTATGCACTTCTCATCACCTTTACTCCATAATTAATGGCACAAACAATGTCAGGAACTTGCCCAAGAAACAACCAATGTCAACAGACTTTGGTTAGTCATACGGCAGCTTCAGTTGCCTCAAAATTTTTATGTTCCAATCTTAACCACCAACAGAAATTACTAGTTTCTTCCAGATTAATTAACACATCATATTAAGGACAATCATTTTATACCAATATCACAAAAGCTGTTTTATGTTTGTTATTTTTATGTCATGATCATATTCAACATTACTCGTATAAATTTCGATATATTCGCATTTTCGAATTAGAAGAAGAAGAAGAAGATCTAGACTTATCATTGTCAAACATCTCAAACAACAATAAAGAATATGGTTAAGATAACCGGGGGGAACTAGCAGTTAAAACAAAAATTGTGTGCAAGGGATACATGTTTAAAATCAATAGCTGAAAATATAACAGCATAAGAACATTGATTGGTCGACCTCATCACCAGGTTGTGTCTTTAATCCTTTGAAGACCAGTCTTTACGGATGTCGAACGTATAGTTGATCTCCAAGTGGCACTTGTTATCATCATCAATGAACTGGCAAGAACAATTTCATAAAACTATAAAAAACACTACATAGTACATATGTATGTATGTAATAAAACTTGGTTGACCAAACCTTTGATTTTGCAGTGTATGATCCTCTGGCCATAAAACCAGAAGGGGCAGTCTCTTCTGGCATTTCATGTGTGTAAGGCTCTTGCTGAGGACTAAAAGTTCCAATCATATCTTTTGTGCTGAAAACTGAACAACAGATTCGTTTTAGGCAGATTTTCTAATTTGAAGTGTTTTGTAACTTCAATTTGCTCTGCAAGAAGTAAAAGGCTTACCCCGGAGACCCGATTTCCAGACGGTATTGGTGTACCTGAGACCAGATACAATGTTGTTGCTGACTTGGAAGGAGAATTTGAGTCGATAATGGCTACCTTCTTTCAGTGTAAACCATAAGCCTTGGGGCTTCCCATCCTCAGGGATTGAAAGAACTACGTCCGGCCTTTCCGGTGACACGATCGCCACACTAAGGAACTTCACTTCAGGATCAAGTGTTTCTGCAGATAAAAGGGTGAAAACCATATCCAATTCTATCCATTTTTAGTCCTATCAAATTCTGCAGATATTTTGGATCAGCTTTTGTATTCAAGTCCATGGACTTGCATGAAAGATTGTTCCAATTTAACCAGTGCCAAAACAAATAGCTTGCAGCATAAATGTAGGACATGTTTTTCATTGACACACATGACATACAAAATTAATTAATGGCAGAATGATGAACAGAATCAAAGTTAATTCAGACTGATAAATTAATTAACAATATTCGATAATCATGTCTGAATATGTGTCGGAAACAAGAAAATCGAAAAAGTTGTACCTCCAATGTTGTTAATAGCCACACTTCCAAGAAGTTGTTCTTTCCACTTCCTCAAGCTCTCATCATCCTACAACTCAACCAATGACGACCAACAAATAACAAACAACAGTAACAATAAAGGACAAAATCTACACATGCGTATAAACTACGAAGGTGATAAAATCACTGTAAAACCTTGTCTTTTTCAAGCTGTTCTTTGAGAGTGCACTGAGGCCCCAAATGAAGTGTGTTTTCAACATCGTTATCATCGTCCTGGTCAGTGGTGTAGAAGGAGGAATCATCGCTGGTGTTTACGCTGGCGGCCCTGGCTGCTCCTCCTCCTTCACCGTCGCTTTCTTGAGGGGCCTCCTTCTCCTTGTTCTTGTTGTCGTCGATTAACCCCATGTTACAGGCAGAGTTGGTGAAAAAGCTCGCAAAGGGCAATAACAAATCAACTCATCAACAATGGAGAACAAGAACCGACCCTTTGTTTGATTTTCCTCGGAACAAACAGACAAGAATGGAGAATTGGAAGTGGCAGGCTGGCAGTGGTAGACTGGTAGTAGCTAGAGAATAGAGGGAAGAAAGGTAGGAATTGTCTAAGGACAAAGCAAAAGACAGAAAGAAAAGGGGCAGAGACAAGAAAAGAGGGGGGTCATGGTCCTTTGTCTGGTAGCTGGGGATGTTGAAAAACTCAAAATGGAGGGGAGGGAAAGCCGCAAGGAGAGTAGGGCGGGGGGTTTGTTTAAGGGTAAAACTTCAAAGAAATATTTGGTCATGTGGTGACCCGAACCTCGAGAGACTATATATTATTTATTCATTCATTTGGGGTTTACATTTGATGTATGAATAGTGTTTAGGTTAAATCATGTCATAATGTATTATTAATGAATTATTGTATGTTAGTTTGATTTGATAATGATTATTTACAAGTTAACAAAGGATTAATATGTGATACAGTGGCGGTAAAAATAAAAAATTTCACAAGTGTTTTAATTCTAAGGTTTATAGATTCAGTTTAGAATTTAAAGTTCCAGAGTTTAAGTTTAGGTGTTTATGATTTAGAAATCATGGTTAAAAATTAAAACTTTGGGTTAGATTTTATAATTTAGAGGTTATGATTAAATTTTAGGATAATGTCAAACAAAATTTAGGGTTTAGGTTTAGAGCTTTATCTATTTTTTTGATAAATTTGTGGGCTTTATGGATTTGTTATTTTTTAATAAGCTTATACTATATGTTTATTTTTTGAACAATGACATCTAAATTTTATTATCACTATGAAAAATAATACAATACAATGTATCAAAGAGAGAAAAAAGAGACAAGTCAACTAGAATCTCTTACAATGGTGCAAAGAAAAATAGACACTTCCATCGATATTTGCATACCAAAATTCAGAAATTTTCTTGAATCTCCTCGTCTATATCCAAACGAAACGTTTTACGAGGTAAAAATGACTAGTGAGCAAACAAAACTATCATGTACATTGCTCCGCTACCCATGTCTGCTTATATCGGCAATCAACTATCAACCGAATGGGGATCCGTCTTTCTAAAACCACCGATAGAACCATAATCAGAGATTAGCGTCGTGAAGATCTTTGTACGAGCAACAACTGACCGCTAAGGTATGCTGAAATCATGCCACAAAATAGATGAAACGAACCACAAAAAACAAAAAAAAAATGTGTCACAAAAACAGAGAAAACTCGTGCCACAAAAACAAAGATTATTATTCTGTGTTTATTTTTAAATATATATCAAACAGAATCATCAATGTAAATATTGTTTTAAGAATATAAAGTTTAAAACAATATAGGTTAAGAGAGGTAGAATATCTAAAAAAAAGGCGTGAAAATTGTAGATGTTATAGTGCTTTTCGCTCTCTTTTTTTCCTTTCCAAGTGTTACAAGTATAAATAAAATACCCTTAACACAAATCTGAAAAATTGCTATTAAAATTAAGTATTGTTATAGTAAATAACATAATTTATAATTAGAAATTTATCAAATTCACACATTGTAGAGCTTAAATGAGAACAAAATCTTAAAGACAATTAACATAGTTTTTATAATTATACATGATGAGACTCGCACATGGAACATAAAATTCTCAATGTCTTAACTTCATCATTAAACAAAAATTCGGTCTAAACCAAGTATTAACTATTAATTAGTATGGTGACTATTGCTACAAAAAAATTATTTAAATATTAAATAATTATTTTTAGTATTCTTAACGTGGTTTTATTGTAGTATTTGTTCTGTTCCTTTTTTTACGTTGATAAAATTTATATACACCTTACGGACTAACAAAAGTTGGGTGTAATGATAAAACACATTGCTCTTTTAAGGAATGAACCCGAGTTTGAACCTTGAAGACGATATTATGGGAAGAAAAAACTACGAAACCCAAACATGAACTATAAAATAAACATATACAACTTACAAATAAAACTATTCATACTCTAATCACTTAAAGGATAATATCATCTTCATTTGTAATGTTTTTGGTCCCATCCCATGTTTTTTATTTGATGTGGTCCCATGGCAGAAAGATTGATTCTTTTGGTGAGAATTTGAAAGTCGAGAGGTTGGGCCAACATTTAGATGAGTTGGGGGCTTTTGGTTCTTTTGATATATTGGATTGTATCTTTCAAACAAAAACCAAAGGGACCCAACTCCCGAGCATTGGATTTGCATCTTCTTCAGGTCCTAATGATTTTATTCCCCTGTTTTATCTTAACTTTAATTCAGCTTTATAATCATACTTTAATTAGTGATTCATGTTGAAATCTATGTTTATGTTATTTATAATATATATTGATTGAGTTTGACTGAGGTTGTGCGAAATAAACCGTTAATCGTAGTCGTTAACTAGTATAATCATTCATTTTATAGGTTAATTAACCTAACTGTTAAGGTTAAACTTTTTTGGTTAATCGAAACGCTAAAAATGATGGTTAATGGTTAACTAAAATTAACTAAGTATGAAGTTTGTATTTAGAATCTGTCTATCCAAATTTTTTTTTTGAAAATTTAATATAATATTTATAGGAGAGATATATTTATTATTCTAAAAAAAATAATGAACATTGGAAAAGAAAATTGCAATAGGTTACAAGCAGGGCCGTCCTTGGGCCAGAGCAATAGGGGTGCCCGCCCAGAGCTCCCACCCTGCCCAGGGCCCACACTCAAAAAAATTAAAAGTATAGTTATTAACTCTTACGCGTGGATGAAAAAAAAAAGAATTCAGCGATGAATATATATATATGTATGTATGTAGCTGGATAAGTTTCGATGGCCCCAATAACAAGTATTAAAAAAATTAAATCGTAAGAATATGCACATATTAATAAATATTGGGGGGAAACATGGCCTTTAATAATAAGTATTAAAATAATTCAATTTTTAAGAGTATGTTTCGTAATAACAAATATTAAAATTAAAATTTTTAGTACTTGTTATTAGGGGACTTATTTTTCCACTATTTACTATCATGAACATACTCTTAAAATTTATTTTTTTTAATATTTGTTATTATAGACGTACTCTTAAAATTTATTTTTTCAATACTTGATATTATAGACATGTATTTAAATATGGGTATGTAACCGCAACAGAGATCGTTATATAGCGGTAGAGACACCATCCAAAACTACAATACCTACAACCGTTATGTCCACAATAGCATATGTTATTAAAATTTTTCACAACTGTGATACCCGCCGTGATAGAAATAACATTCGTTGTGTCTACAACCATGATAAACGTAACATGACCAAATATACAATCGCAACCGCAATTTAAAATTTTAATTTAGGGTCTAATTTTTAGGTTCGCCCTAGGGCCACTAAAATCTCAGGAAACGGCCATGGTTACAAGTTAACTTGTAACCCTTGTAACAGAATCATTAAAAATGATTAACCATTTAAAAATTAACGGTTAACCATTTCTTAACGGTTATGTCAATGACGAAAGTACATTGTTAATGGGAGGGGTTGTTGCCCCTGTAGGGGAAAGTTTTTTTTTACCTTTGATTCTTTATATGTTTTTTGAAAAATTTGGAATAATTATGAATTTGCCCCCTTAAAAATTTATGTTTTGCCCCAATCTCTAAATCTTAGCTCCATCCCTAGATTAGATTACAGTTAATAACTATTATAACGGTTAACCAACCATTTAAGCTATATGGCACGGTTAACCTACCATAAACATCTTTTAAGTTTAACATCACCAAATAAGTAATTTCGGTTCAATTGATAAAATTACAAAATAGATCGAATACAATTATAACATTTTATTTCATTTCAAATTTCATTACAAGCATATTACTATGAGGACTAAGTTTTCAAATAAGGGTTTACTAGGTTTGTTCACATATGATCTTAATCTTTTAAAATGACCGAACAATAAGTGTGTTCACAATATGACACTCACACATTCGAGTCCTCGAAAGATGTGAATACCCGATTTGTTAGTTGTTAGTAGTATCAGCGAATCACGACCACACAAACTAGTATTATCTCGGATATTTTTGAAATTTTGTGTGAAAATTTAAAAATAAATTCTTATAGAACGAAAGCATATTTTAATATTTTGAACAATTAATTTAATATTTTATTAATGAATAATAAAAATATGATTAAATTTTGTGAAATACATTATTTGCATTGCTTTATTAAGAAAATTTGAATGAATTGAATTGTGGGTAAATGAGTGTGATATGAAGCTTGATTTTGACAATAAATACAAAAAAATTAAAAAATATTGAATGATTTGTTTTTTATGGTTAGATTGGAAAAGAACATATAGATAATTAAATTTTGAAGAAAAAAAATTGAAAAAGAGAATTAAATGTTAGGATAGAGAATTATTTTTTATTTTATTTTTGTTTAACCCATGTATCTAATCCAATGACTGACTAATCTGGATCGGGCACTGTAAAGCTCATTATGAGGGCAACCCTCCCAACCCAATTTGCTCTATTCACAACGTCAGGATTCGAACATCTGACCTTACTTGAGGGATCTTGTGTCTCATCTCACTAGACCAATTTATTGTTGGCAATTATTTTTTATTATTAGATTAATTTATTTATTTATTAAATTAACAATAATTTTAAAAATAAGAATAATTATTTTTTAGGGTCCCTAGGCTGATTGGGACCCTGAGCGACCGCTCACTGTGTTCCTTCTATCAGTCGGCTCTGACGCGAACAACCAATTACAACTCTCCGCGAGCACTACCTCAGACCACGTAATGATGCATGTGATCTATATCAATACTCGAGCCACGACAATTCACTAAGGACACGTACCAACCCATCGACATGTGTCCTTACCCTTCCAATTCCTTATAAAAGGACATGAATCTCCAAATAGAACAACTCTCCACACAATCCAGGTCTGAACAACTAACAAATTCCCCATCTTCATCACCCACACAGCTAGGGATGAACCTAGAGGGGCTGGAGGGTTGGTCGCCCCCTAAAATTTTAAAATTCTTATATAATTTAATTTTTTTAGAAATATTCTATACATTTCCTATTAGAAATCTATTTTTGCCTCGTTAAAATTTTATAAGTTCGCTCGCTAAAATTTTATAGGTTTGCCCTCCTAATATAAAGTTATGCGTCCGTCCCTGCACACAGCCACAAAACATTCAATAATACTAACAGAATAGCAGTTTGCATTTTTTCCCTTAAAGTAATTATAAAAAACTACAAATATTTAATGTTTAGGAGTCTCTTCTTTCCCATTTCCACAAACTTGCCGCCTAATAGTTAAATTTAGGTACTGGTAAAAAAATTCAATGTTCAAATATAAAAAATTAAAAAAATCAAAATCAAATTGCATAATATATATTGAGGGATGGGGTCAGGGGAATAAAAAGTACAAATACTCAATGTTTTATGGTATTAAAAAAAAGAAATACTACAGTTCCTTTGTTTGAAAGTGGGACGGGTACCCGACTCCTAGTCAAATACATGGGATTTTTTTTGTGGGTCGAGTTTTCTTGAACACTTCTATTGAACAAGGGCCTAACCTTTTCAGAATTGTTTAAATAAGAGCCTGTCATTTTTAAATATACTAACAATTTATGAATCCCTCTTCGTGACATGTCATTAAACTAACAGAGTTAACAATTTAATGACTAAATGTAATAAATTGATACTATAAGTGATTAAAATATAATATTTTTTCAAATCAGTGACCAAAATAAAACAAAACAAAAACATAAGAGACTGCCAATATTGTTTACGCAAATTTAGTACCTAACATGTCCATTTTGACGCTTTAGTCCTAGTTATTTTTTATCGGTTCGTCCCTCAATGTTAAAAGTTTAGTCAAATTATTGTTTTCTTAAGAAAAAATTATTATCTGGACCATTAAAATGTTGACTGTGTATATATAATAACTCACATATACTTCATTGATGTGCTATAAAGATTTTTCCTTCTTTTTTTTTACAATAGAGGGAGAGAATTAACACACAAATATAAAATATTATATTTTTTTTATTTAATCACTAGTATTCAATTTATTGGTTGATCAATTCAGATAAAATATTATAAAAGTTTATTATGGGGCGACATTTCCAATCTAATTTACTCCCTTCACAGTATAATTGCACCGAAATAACACATTGAAGGCAGCTTTCGAAAAGAGTCCTATTGTACTGCGTCACTACTTTTATGCAATGACTGTTAATTACTCATAATAAATGATGAAATGATTAGGTAAATTAACCCAAATTATCAAAAAGCACTTTAAACTCTCTTTTATAATTGGCTTAATGTCAAAATGAGTGCCCAAATTATTATGTTTTTCCCTTTTAAGTGTTTAAACTATTTTTGCCCCTCTTAGGTGCCCAAACTACCATTTTTTCACTTTTAGGTGTCTAAACTTTTTTTGCCCTTTTAGGTGCTCAAACTATTATTATTTTTTGCCCCTTTTAAGGTCAAACTGAGGCACCTGCTTTGATAAAAAATGATAGTTTGGGCACTTACTTTGACCAAAAAATGATAGTTTGGGCACTAAAAGAACAAAAAATAATTTAAGCACCTAAAAAAGGGGATAATTTGGACACTTTAGTATTAAGCCATTATAATTGTGGCTAGAATTAATATTGGGTACATATTCCACGAACTTAAAGAAACATCCAAATAAGACAGAATCAGCTTGGTTAATGAACAAAATGAAGAAATTAACCCAAAAAGAATCATGGAGAGCGTTGAACAAAAAAGTTGATTTAATTATAGATATATGGACTTTTGTGTAATTATACATGGTGATCTTATATTTATATATACATATATGAAGTGACAACATTATATTAAGAATTATATCAATGTTTGAACTTTTAATAGTTTTTGGGCAAATTACCTACTTGGTACCTTACCTATTCTCATGTTTTTGATTTGGTCATTCAACTATTTTCGGGGCAAAATGACACTTGACGTTATGTTTTATTTCCGCTTTGGATCTCCGTCGTTATAAATTAACAAAAAAAAAAAGCTGACGTGTCATTTATTATTATTATTATTATTTTCATTTTTATTTTTATTTTTCATCTCATAATAAAAAATAACATGTTAGTTTTGCCGTTAATTTTTAACAGTGTGGTACTAAAATATAAACAAAATGTAGTTTTAGGTACTGTTTTATAAAAAAAAACTAATTAGGTGACCAAAATAAAAACACAAAAATAAATGAAATATCAAATAGATAATTTACCCTAATTTTTTATATAGATTTTAGCGCACAAGCCCTTATAACCAGATCATTTCTTTAGAATGAGTGTCCTCAACCAATGAAGCTAAGGCTTTGCAGCCCAAAGGTTAGAGCTCTAATAATTTTGGATGTCATGGTTTTTTTATTAAGTAGAACAATAATTACATAATCAACGTAAATGTTAAGATTCGAATTTATATAATATGAGATTATATAAATATTTTTGGTCACTCAGTCAATTAATGAATCTCTGAATGTCATGACTTTAATCACTAATCTCATGTTCTATTGCATTTTCTTTAATTAAATTATTATTGTTTAATATTTTAATTTAATTTTTTATTTAAATTTTAAAAATTAGACAATTGATCATGTTTAAATTATAAAATATAGCTATAATCTTACACTCTAAAACCCTAAACCCTTAAATTATAAACTCTAAATACTAAGATTTTTCTTGACAAAATAAAAGAAATTTGAAGGGTGAAAAATTAAATGGGTAGAAAAGTAGAAAGATGAACAATTAATTTTTTTTTCATTCAAGTGTGTGATATAAATGAAATAAAATTGAAAGAAATGCATTTTTCTTTCCATTCATTATTTGGTAGGGTTAAAAATGATATAAAAAAATTAAGCTGTGAAAAATATATATTTTAAATTACTTTTCATCCTTTCTTCTCAAATTGGAGTGATTTGTTTTCGTACATAAGGATAAAAAATAATCAGTCATTTTATTTTTTTCTCTCATTTTTTTCTTATTAAACGCAGTTAAAATTTAAAACCAAACAAAACTTAAATTTTACCCAACCAAATTTTAAAAATTTTCTTAAATTATATAAAAATTTTAAATTTTTAAAAGAACGATTTCTCCTCCTAGTCCACTCTAAGTCCATTCGTGGCGGGGCATAAGGTTCATTAAATTCATGCATGAATGTGCGTGGGGCCCAACTACCCAATCACCCAATCAAAATCCAAATAATGACACGAGAAGGAAGAATATCACCTCACGTGGTCTGTGCTTCCACGCCAGCATGTCCCCACGTGCGATCATTATAAGCTTGTGGGACGAAAAATAAAAATAGTAATTCAAACTTTAATATACGATGTTAAATTTAAAAACGATATAAATTATGTTACGTTTCGTATGTTACATTGATTAAAATTCAGATTTGAAATTCGAATCTCGAATTCTTCGCTCGTAACGGTTGATTACGTTACATATTTGGTAGAGGCATGTGATGATAGATATATGCCAAATGAACCAAGTGGATCGAGAAAACAACAATGCACAGCAAAGGGATAACAGGGGGTAACGTGAGGCGGTGAGGGGATATGGAGATATGTCTCCAAGGGGTCCCATGAGCCTATCATATAAAAGTAAGCGTTCAATCGAGTCGAGTAAAAAAAATTAAATTAGTAAAGTTTACGAGTTTTATTTTACAACTTAAATTTTATTTGAAAATTTTTCAATTTGAGTCCAATTTTTCGAGTTTTTGTACAAATTTAATTATAATTATTTATAACGTTGTAATATGTATGTATATATATATATATATATCAGGAAGAATTGAAGGATTCGACTTGAACTTAAAACCTGATAAACTAATTACTAATTTTTTTTGAATTATTTTAATTTTTACTTTTACAACTCAAATTACACCCATTGGTTGTACCTTTATGTGGCATGGTCGGCTCAACTTTTTCCATATCATCTCCATCCATCTTTCAACTTAATTATGGTATTCAATTCCACCACCTGCTTTTGTTCTAATTTTTAACTGGCTTTCTTTTGCTTCACATGATTAATCACAATTAAAGAATGGATTAATGTTAAAAATAATAATAATAAATAATAATGGACTAATTATTTTAATTCTTTCATTCAGCACGTCATTTTTACTCGGTTGATTTATTATTCTATTAATTATTAATAATAACATTAAAATTTACAAATATTTTTTATTTTATAATCGCATCAGAATATTAAAAAAATCCATAAATTTTAAGATATCATAATCCTATACTTCCATCTCTAGTTTGAAGGGTTAATTGTGTATAAATTTTATGTATCATTATCTAGTTTATTGAGGGTATTTAATATTATATGTCGTCAATATATTAAATATTCATAAAATAGTTACTTTTATTTAATTATTGATTTACTATTTATCTTTTGGGGTGTGTTTGTATATCCGATATAATTGTAAGAAAATATAATTATTAAAAAATAATTATATCATCATAAAATTGTAAATTATGTTTGATTAACAAAATGTAATAACACATAACTTAGTAAGATTAATTTAACAAATAACAATAATAAAAATATTTAAAAATCATTATGATTGAGTACACACGTTAATCACTCCATTCTCAACCTCTCATTAAAATTGACAAATATTACACTAAATTAAATGAAATTCATGAATCACACAACAATTACATAAACATGTCACTCATGTATAATTAAACAAATTACACTGACTTTCCGTACATACTCATTTCTTCGAGCTTAAGAAAAATAATTTATTAGTTACATGTGGCAGCTCTAGTTTAAGTAAATATTCAAAGAAAGAATTATGAAATCAATAGCTTATTTTTTCTTGAAAAATAAAAAAAGAAATATCAAATGCAAATTCCCCTAAGAAAACAAAAATCATATGTCCTTTTTATTATCTCTTTCTACGTCATACCACTAAAAAATTAATTTCTAAATCTTAACTCTGAATTCTAAACCCTAAACCATAAAAATACACTCTACACATATTTCTATAAATCTTAATCTCAAACCCTAACCTTGAACCTTAATTCTAAGCTCTAAACCTATTTTTTTAGTGTAGAGACATTGAAAAGAAAGAGAAGATTTTTATTCTCTAAAAAGACAATTAAATAATACTTAACCGCATAACCCAACAAGTAGTTTCGATGAAAAATAGGATGATGTTTATTCTAATAGAGCAAAATTTGAACTGCCTTTTTTATAAAGTTTTTGCGTCTTATCAGAAGATTAAGAAAAAGTATGAACAAAGAATTACATTATATAATTTAGGATAAAATCATCACAACCAATACCATTAAACAAAAACTAAAATATTTCTAAAAAATAATACATTAATTACATTTTCCATTTCATGATTCATTTAACATTTCTTGCATTACCTAATTTCTAAGACAAAGGTTAAAACTCTAAATCTTTTGCCAGATAAGCTCATAGTAAGCTACCTTGTATTCTGTGAGATGAGCTGTCAAATCAAAGATTCTTCAATGGCACCCACCACCTCTCATCAACTTTCAGTCCTCTATTACCTCTATATAAGCCACTCTCTTTTCATTCCTCCATGTACCACAAACACACAAATTAGTGCAATCTTTCACTTCTTCCCTCCAATTATTTCCCCTCCCAAAGTTTTCTTCTTAGTTGTAATTACATCTCTTTGGGATTCCATGGCTACTGCTGAGGTATTCATCAGCTGATCTTGACGTTTTTCATCTTCAGAAACTTGGTTTTAAGTTTTGAATACGGTTTTCATGGTTTGATCATTTGATAATATTATAGTATGTTCGTATTTGATGTGTTTTACAGGTTGTATCGGCTCAAACTGCACTTCATGAGGAGAAAACTGAAGAAACGGTCAAGGATCAAGAAACAACAGCCGAAGAGGTGGTTGCCGAAGCTCCTGCGGCGGAGCCTGTTGCAGAAGAGACGAAGGAAGCCGAGCCTGCAGCAGCTGTAGAGGAACCTGAGGCCTCAGTTGAAGTTGAAACCAAGGAGGTTGTAGAAGAATCCAAAGTTGTCACCGAGGAGGAGCCAGTAGAGGAGATTCCTAAGGAAACAGTTGCCGAGGAGGAGAACAAGGAAGCCACCGCCGAGCCCACCGTTGAAACCAAAGAAGTCACACCGGCTGATCCAGAACCCGAACCAGAGGCCGCCACTGAAGTATCCAAAGAGGAAGTAGAGAAGGAAGAAGAAGCAAAACCAGCTGAAGCCGAGGAGAAAGTGGAAACAGAAGCTGAACCAGCAGAGAAGACCGAGTGATGGAAACAGTTTGCTGATGTTGCATGGTCGAGTCAACTAGTTTTTTCTATGTAGTTCAATAAGGATGCAGTAATGTGGATGGACGGTCGAGGCCCACAAATCAACATGCATTTGTATGTGTCAGAAAGGAGACAGAGTTTCGAGTTCCATTTGATGGGGTCGTCTGTTTATCTGTAAAGGGTTGGGTCCCAAACCAGCTTGGCTTTATGTTTATTGTTTTGCTTGGTATGTTTTTATTACAACAGGCAGCGTGTGAGTTGTCTTCAATCTCTTTGGTTATAATAAATCTGAGTCCTTTTGTTTAACGTTTGTTCACTGTCCAATTTCTTACCATTGCTTCAATATTCTCAAATATCTGATATCGGGTTTTGTAAATCTGAGATCATCCGTTTTCACTTGCCACATTGTTTCTCCTCTTAAAGTTGGTACAAAATGTGGTCATTGATCACATGATCATATGTTGTGATAAAGTGTTCTGTAAGTTATGCTATTGTACTCTTAGTTTTTTTTTTCCTTTCAAATAGGGGTTGATATTTTTCTTTAGAATAGTCTAAAGGTGATTATAAGGAAATAGTTGTTCATATATATATTATATTATTCTTAACCTTTTGACAGAGCACACACCTTGCAACAAATCGATTGAACCCAGGTCTCGTAAGATTGCTTTTTTGAAGTGTTTGAATAATGGTTTAATATTTTCTAATTTGTTACTCATTTTTTAAAAAAATATTTTTCAAAAAATATTTTTTTTGAATGTGAGTACACTAGTTTTATTAAAAGAGAAAAATCTAAAATAAAATGAAAGTTTATAACTCAGATAAATAAACTTGATCTGGACATATTCCTAAAAACACGAAAACTAGCTCTCTACATCATTAACGGGACCATACAAAGAAAGGGTAAAACCCTAACTCAAAGACTTGAAATAAAATAGATACAAATATCACCGACGCTCGATGATGAAAGGTAAAAAAACCAACAACCAACAACATTAAAAAAATACATATTACAACCCTGATAAGAAATCAAAGAAATAAACGACCAAACGGCCGAATAAAAAAATAAAAGCGTGCCAAAATGCATAAAATACGTATCAAAAGATAGAGAAAAAACGTATTACAAGGACATAATTATTGAAATAAAAAATGAGAATATGAAAAAACCAAAAGAAAGAAAAGAAAACCACAGCTGGCAGTCGATAATCAACATCAAAACTGGTGTCGCCGCCCGCCATTTGAAATTTTTTTTGCAGAGGTTAGCCCTACGGCTTTTTCAAACTAAAATTGCCAAATAAGAGCTTTTGTTTGTGTAGATTAGAAAACATTAATATTTATATAAGTGTATTCGAGAACATTAAATCTTTACATGAACAAATTTGAAAATAATAATTTTTATTTGACCATTCTAAAAGTTCAAACTATTATTGAAGTTCATAGAAAAATTAGGAAGAATTAATCCTAAAACCGGACTAATAATTAGAATACAGTTAAAATTAAATTAAAATATTAAAAAACGAATCTAAAAATGTTGTATACATAATAAGGTTTAAACCCAAATAGTATAAAGACAATTCATATATGATTTACCTTAGATAAGAGTTGAACTTAGAATAAACAAAGATTCAGCTTCGATTTTTACGAACCATATCGAAGAAAGATAAGATGATTATGATATTTTAATTGGTGATCGACTTTTACTAATTTCGTTGGGTTTGTTTCATCTGTATTGTGACATGATTTTTATCTGTATTATGACACAATTATTGTTTATCTTTATAGTAATTTAATGTTCGTATAATAATCATAACGTTGTACATTTTCTATCCATAAAGGTCGACAATCTAATATGATTAGATTCCTTTTGTGGCAGTTTGTCATGTATTCAAAACTATTAGCGGAAAAATCAGCAAGTGGTTAAAACTTTCAGTTGATATCATCATCTTCTCTTTAAGTTGTGGGTTCAAATTTCATTATGGGCAAATTTTCCCTTCCCTCCTCTAGGTAGAAATTGTTCAAAAAAACTATTAGCGAAAAAATATGTGTGATTGATTTTGTCTATTACTTCTTAAACGCCTAGTTGAATAAAAACAATACGATTTTGATGATGTTTGTTGGATTTTCTAAAAATAAAACTTTTGTTGTTTTTACGCTTTTTCAAAAAAAAAAAATATGTTTTCTGTGGATATAATCTCTAAATTTTTATTTATGTTTAGAGTGTATTTTGTTGTGCATTTTGTATTTTCAATGAAATCTAACTTTTTATTTTAAAATTTTATATAAAAAATTATTATATAATTTAATTTCCCTTAAAAAAATTACATATTAAAATATTTTAGAGATAATGATGTAAGTCGCAGTGTTTGAACCGAAGGCTAACTAGAAAACTGACGGAGGCCTCGGGCCCATTCTTTAAAATTCCATTTAGCCTTTATATAAAGGTTTAGATGAAAAATATGTGCATAAACTATATTTTTTAAAAATTTTAAGTGTTTAAAGTATTTTTTTATAAAAATAAGTGTTTAAAGTTTCTAAAGTTATAATTTTAGGTGTCCGGTGTTAATTGCCTTTAATTTTTTAAAAATATATTTATTTTATTTTAATTTAATTTAAAAAACCCTTAATTTTCAAAATTCATAAAATAGCCCCCAAATTCGAAATCCCTAACTCACAAAAACTCAAATCACGATTTGAGTTTATTTCATCGCCGATGGTCCCGCCGCCGCCGACCACATCCGTTGCCGGATCACCACGATCGTTTACCCTAACATCTCATCACCGAAAATTGACTGAAGTCGTGCAAAACGCCAGACGAAGGCCGAAACATTCAAAAATTTATTCGAACGATTTGCAACGAGCGGCTGCTGAACAATGACGATTGGTGCATAAGTGTTTGGGAGAGGGGATGACGCAACATTCCGTCCCCGGAATCGTGACCAACGTCGGCGGGAGTGGCCAGATTGAGAAATTTAGGTATTTCGGGATTTAAGAATTTATGAATTTGAGGCTTTTAGGAATTTGGGGGCTTTTTTAAAAATTTCAATTTTTTTAATTTTAAAAATAAAATAAAAATAAAACTTGCCACGTGTCACATTATAATTGGCTACTAAGATTTTTTAACGGCAATTAACACCGGGCACCTAAAATTATAACTTTTGAAACTTTAGGCACCTATTTTTACAAAAAAATAATTTAGGCACCTAAAGTTCAAAAAAGGCATACTTTGGACACCTATTTTTCATTTAAACCTTAAATGAATACGTAAAAATAGTACAAATCCTATTTGCTCCCTAAGTTCTTCAAATTTTCATTTCAATTCTTATGCTCCGTTTGAAAACAATAATTTGAAATTTAGGATTTCATTTACTATATAAATGATAAGAGTGAAATGTATATATTATGAATAAATAGTTAAATTACAATATAAAAAAGCATAAAAACTGAATTTATCAAATCCAAAATAAATTAGAAATTCCAAAACTACTACTATACAGACATCTAACAAATTCAATGATTCGATACATAATCATCAATATTACATTTCTAAATATTTTGCTACTCAAATTTACATCATTTTTGAAATACAAATGTAAATTTTAAAATTCAAGTTCTTAAACGATAATCATAAAAATATGATAAATAATGTTTGGTCCAATAGAACTAAAATTGGATAGTAATTTTTCTACTTATACCAATTATTTTATTTTTCACATTTTATAATTAAATTATATTTTAATAAGCCATTCATAACAATTTTTTATTTTAAATCTTTATAAATATATATTCTTTGGCTCTTTACCTATATTTCGAACTTTGCCTCTGATTTAAATCTTAAGGGGGCGTTTAGATAGCGAAAAAAATTACCAAAAGAATAAACTTTTACGAAATCTTAAACTCGCGTTTGGTTTCCGAAGATTCCCGCTAGGGGTAATACATGTCACGGAGTCATTACCCTCTTCCCAAAAGATATGTCTAATAGGATATGCAGCGCCACCGTATTTATATCCCAAAATCTTCCTTTTTTTTTCTAATGTGAGATTAATGATCCGCCTCTTCCAAGGCGTGACATACATCATTACCAACAGTTCCGTTTTTTTGGGTTTATATCAGGAATCTCATTCCCTCCTTTTTCGATTTTCATTGGTATTTGACAACTCCCTCCTTTTAGGACTAAATTACCCCTGTAAAATGTGAAAATTTCATCACAGTCTTTCCCTACAATGTAAAATCAAAAGACAAAATGATGGTTTAATTTTTTTTAGTCCCTGAATGCTTAGGATTTTTGTAATTTATTCTTTCCAGTATTTCTTTTTAGGAATTTAATCATTTAATTTATTTGATTTAAAATTTTAAATGCAAGGTGATATATTTTTATTAGATTTTCATCTAAATTTTGTTATATTTAAATATTTAATAATATCATTATTTAATTATCGATTAGATTTTTTAATTACAAGATAAAAATTAAATTTTTAGATTTTGAAGAATATAAAATTACCTAAAGAATTAAAAAGTATAATTTCACAGTATTTTTTTAATTTTTTTTAAATTAATATCTTTTGATACATAAATGTAAATACAATAAACATTTTCATCACAATTCCCACCTTTTAATATAAACTGGAATTTCTTTTAGAAAATAAAAACAAAATTTTAACCCTAATATAATAATATCAACATGTTTACACTATTGTAAATAAGTTATATTTTTTAAACTTAATTACACCGGTATAAATATGTTATTTTATCAATATATGTCACAAGAATAATTTGGTAAAATATACATTTAAGTAATATTATATTCTTCCAACCAAACACTGTCATCTTACATTTCTGCCAAATAAACTAAATAATATAATATAACATTCTCAATAATGTGTTAAATAATGTTATTTCCAGAGGTAACCATCTTTTTCGTGAACCAAATGCACCATAAATATAAGTGCAACACCAAACAACTTAACCATTATTTATGTACCCATGGGAGAAGCCACATAGGGGGGCACACAGGGCCAGGCCCCGTGGCTCACCCTTACGTTCTATTATTTTTTTAATTAAGCTCTTGTAAAATTTTAAATTACAATTTATTTTATTTGTTTTAATATTATAGAGGAGATGTTGTCTTAGCGGTAAAGTGTGTACAGAAAATTAAGTTTGTTTTACTTAAAATTAATGAATAAAATTCCATTGATGAAGTTTTTCAGTCCTTTATTCTTTTTAGGCTTAGGTGTAAGAAGCCCTTAAACTTTTGGGGGGAAAAATCAATGCAACCCCTGGACTTTTTTTACTCAATTAAGCTATTTGAACAAAAAGTTGAATTAATTAAGCCTTTTTAACCAATTTTGACTATTAAATTTTGACAAATTTTATTTAGATTTGCTGGCACATGATACACTATAGTTCTATTATGTTGCATTTACAGATTTTCTTCAAAAAAATGTTTTTTTCCCTATATTTTATACGTTTTTTAGAATTTTTAAAACTTTTAAATTTTTTAAATAAAATATCAAGTCGAGACATCGTGACACAACGCACTGTACGAATAGATAAAAAAACTATCGATATTTAATGGTCAAAATTGGTTTAATAGCTTAACTGATTCAATTTATTGATTCGATAGCTTAATTGGGTGAAACAAAATTTAGAGGTTTAATTGACTTTTTTTTTCAAAAGTTCAAAGACTTTTTATACTTTTATTTTTTTTAATGTTTGACCCCTTTAACTTTTAATTCTTGGCTTCACCCCTGTATATACCTCACATGATCATAAGCAATGACAAAAAGATATGATGTGGGTGGTGTTGAAGGACCATCTACCGATACATAATCTCACTCTCAAATCATGTCTCCATCCCTATTTAAGGTGATCATAAATTTATATTTTAATCGTTACTTGATTAATGGTTTATTACGAAATCCTTTATTTATATTATGTAACAAAAATATATATTTTCCCCTCTCAATAATAAAATTTATTAATAATTTAATAATAAAAATATGTTTATTTTAGTAATGGGTCTTCTTTCGTGCAACAATATTACACTTTTAACAATGATTGTATTAATTTGTATTTTTAGTATTTAAAAAGTTTATAGTATTTGTGAATTTAATGAGAACGTCAGAATATAAACTAAAATTAATAATTATTTAAACTCGCATTCTAACATTAATTTTCTTTTCTCCTAATTGAAATATTAAATATTAATTCCTGCAGCAGCATTTTTAGGGCAATATTGCCTTTTTGATTGATATTTTGGTTTCATTAAAATAACAAAAAGTTGAAACCCACTTCTTATTTCCCTTTACCTTCAAGTTCCTCTCGGTTTGGAACAAAAGAAAAAGTTGAATTTGGTTTCATTAAAATAACAAAAAGCACCATGAACTTAGTAGGGTGTGAATGAACTTAGTTTCAACGAACAAGACTCGTGTTTGTTTATTAATTTTTAAAGATATTAATGTTCGTTTAAATTTTTAATACCGTGTTTGTATTGTTTATTTATTTTTAAAGATGTTCATGTTCGCTTTTGTAACGTTTGCGAACATGTTCGTGTAACATCCACGAACATGTTCGTTTATATGTTTGCTAACCATCGGCGGAGCTTAGCCCCTCCAAGATTTAAAATTTTCATAATTAGTACTTTATTTCTTTGAAATTTTTAATCTGCCCCCCTCATTTTTTTAAATTTTCATATTAAAAATTATGTTTTTTTTAATTTAATTCTCTAAAATTTTGTTTTGGTCCTTTAATTTTTTGGTCTAATGACAATTTAAGTTACTAGATAAATTAAGCATTGTCCCTCAATTTTGAGTTAATAACTAATAAATTCATATTTTTAAAATTAAGTAACTTGGCCCATTTTAACATTAGATCTTGGCTTCGTCTCTGCTGCTAAAATGTTCGATAATATGTTCGCCAAAATTGTAAAATTACATCACTGGTCTTTAAACTCTTTAGTCTTCACAGTTTGTACTCTAAAGTTTACTATATGCTCAATTTAGTCCCTACTTTCACTAATATTTCAAATTTAAAAAAAATAAAAGGAAAAGGAGAGCTGGGTAAATGAGTCGATAAATAAGCCAATAAACGAGCTTATTCGTGAACATAAATAAACCGAACACATATTATTCATATTCGTTCGTTTATTAGTGTTCATTTACACCCTATGGCTGGCTTAGATTCATAGATGTGATGTTGCGTGAAGCCGAAAGGCTAAACATAAAAACTAAAGGCAGGGCAGAGCCTACGAGCTAAACCAACTGGGGTCCATGCATTGCCTCATTAGTCTGCCAACAGTCAACAGATCATAGGCGATGGGACGTCGGGTTTCATTTCGGTGAGGTGAGGTTAGGTTAGGTTTCAATTTTTTTCACAGCCTCCTACCAGACGCTGTGGTCCTGAAAGTATATTAACTACGAAATGCACCACATGATGTGCAGCCTCTGCTGCTCACAGTCACCAAAGCAAAGCTTTTTGTATAACATTTTTTGTGCATGCTTTTGTTTCAATTAATAAATAAATAATCCCTTCTTTTTCACTGCCTTTGCTTTCCAGTTTGATTGGGTTTGTTGAAATCTATGCTTCCATGGATGCTTTGTAAGTATGAACATAGAGTTTGAAGAGTGTTTTATTGACAGTGAGTGGGAAGGTGACGAAATGCACTAATCTCATATTTGTCGAACGTATATTCATATCTAACACTTATCTCGAGTCGAGTAGGTAAGTAAAACAGAAAACCATTGTTAATCTGAATTCTGAGAAGAATTTAATGGGGAAGGGTACATATCATAGGCCCCCTTTGAGACTTGACTTTACTGCAACATTTCCCAACTTTGGATCATTTTCTCTCTTTCCATTGTTGAAATAAGTTATGCAGGTGAGTTTGGAGCTTGACAAACCCTGTTCACATGTGTGTGTATAAATGGCAGTCCATTTTGTTTTTTTCTTCAAGTTTTAATTAGGTTTCATATCATTGAATGCCTACTGGTTTATTTCCAACATCACAATTTTATTAATTATCTGTACTAGTGGGTGGTTGTGTTCATTTTCTTAGCTTTGTCTTTTGACCTACATTTGTCAAATCTGTTTGGTCACAGTATCCTCTAGTCAGCCTAGATGGATCTGTTATCCAACTTTTATAGAAAATTAGATTTAGAATCAGATTACATAATCTGAAATCCCCAGATTTTGATTGTGTATAACAACAGTGTTCATCAAATGACAGTGAGATGCATCAATGTAAGAAACAAAAGCTGAACTGAGGAATTACAGACAAAAGAGATCAACTGTTAAAGCCAATTCAAACTGCCTGTATGAACAACTGTTTGGAACCAATTAGGTATCCCCTGGAACACAAGATCTCTAAATTTCCCTTTCTTTGGATCATAAGACACCAGAACCCTGTTCTTATACTCCAACAACAACTCACCGTTTTCGAGCAAGCAAAGGACTCGAACAACTTTACCATTATTCTTCCATATCTTCAAAGGTCGATCTCGATCCGAATTCGGCTTCAAACACTTGTGTATGTAAGCTCCAATGCTGAACTCTTTAACCCAAGATTCTTTCTCGTTATAACACTTCATAACCCATATCTCCAACTTGTTGGATTAAAATTCAATAACAGTGGGCACATATGTATAATGTACGTTGCTATTATAAAGTTTAACACGTAATTAAGTGACCAATTATGTTACACGTGTTATAGGTACTGAATTGTCATGGAATTAAAAGTGTAGATACCATAAGTTAGATTTATAACTCAACGAGGGGCAAAGTTGTAAATATTAATAAACTGTTTTAATTCAGTTTATATAAAGGGTAGTGGTCCCCGAGATCTAGGTTAACTTGCATATCTCTTTTCCCCGTCTAAGAGTTGTGTGCTAAGAGGTAATCTATCATCTTGGAAGATCAAACCCTCTGAAAAATCTCCATCAATGGATTCAGGTACGCTTCCGCAAATCTAGTATTTATTCTTAATGATTTGACATACATATCGATCTAGGGTTTATATTCGTATCGAATATATATTTTGGTTTCTAACAAGTGGCATCAGTGCCAGGTTTATCGAATCATTAAGAATTGATTATGAATTCAGGGTTTGATATTTAGAGAGTTTTTTTTTCTATTGTGCGCTAACCTTTTTGTTTGTTGCGTTAATAATGGGGATTTACATCGCAATTGGATTCAGAATTGAAATTGGGTTATGGTGAATTGAAAGTTATTTGTTGCGCTAACCTTGATGTCTGGTGAATTGGAAATTAGTTTTTCCATTGATTGCATCACCAATCGGCAGATTGAAAATTGAAAATTTTGTTTTCATGTTTATGTTTACTCTGCGGCAAACTTTATCTCCAATAACTCTAATTTTATATACAGTTAATTTCGATTGTATTTAGGGTTTGTGCGTTTTTAGATTTCCGATTGATATTTGTATTGATACGTTGGTTTTTCAATCGGCGATATCTTTGCAGTATATTATGTTTTAGTTATGGGATTCAATAGCAGTAAACTATTTTTTGGATATGAATCTGCACTTAATATTTGTATTGCCTTTTCTTCTTGAATGATGCCATGTTTAGTTTACTGTTATGATATATATTTGATTTACAATATATATTTAAGTCGGTTGGATCAAAAAAAAAATTTAGTTTTGATCATTAGGTATTAAGATAAATATTGGAAACAGATAAATTCATGTTTTGGCTATGTCTAATATTTTAGTCGGTTAATTGAAACACAATGTCACCAAAGTGACCGCTTCTGCGTAGATTAACTTATTTAAAATATTAAGATGTTTGTGTTTTTGTAATTCATGCGTTTATTAATTGGCCCAAAGGAAAATTAATATTTGGCCGAATTTCAAATAACACCTGTGGTGATAAATGTGTGACAATTATAAGGTAATTTATGTGTGCATTATGTTAGTCCAAAGATTAACCTGTTGTTTGACATAGTTTATTATCAATGTTTGATTACTACAACAAGAGTACCGCTTACAGTTAATATTACTGTCCAAAGACTTGATATTAATGTTGTGTTTGGTATCTTGAGGGGAATTAGTCATTATTTTGAATTTATATGTTTACTTATGAATTATCGGTGTGAGCATATTTATTTATTTATTATTCTTTTATTCTATATTCAGCTAGTTCTTCTGCTGCCACAATATCTGCTAATGTCAATTCTATACCCATGCTTAATGGGACGAATTTGTGGAATGGAAAAGGCACTTATTGATAGTGCTTGGCTGTATGGACATAGACCTTGCGTTAAGGGAAGAACAACCTGCACCTCTCATCTGCGGTAAACACCCCGATGCAAAAAGGGATTTTGAGAGGTGGGAACGTTCTAATCGCATGAGTCGATGATCATGAAACACAGATTCCGGAAACCTTTAGGGTGCAGAATCAAGAAATTATTCAGGCTAAGGATTTCCTTGACAATATTGAGCAACGTTTTGTTAAAAACGATAAGGTTGAGATGACATCACTTCTGAATTCTTTGATGTCTATGAAGTACAAGGGTCAAGGAAATATAAGGGAGTACATTATGGAAATGTCTCATATTGCTTCAAAACTTAAGGCACTTAAGATCGAGTTTTCTGATGATTTACTCGTCCTTATGGTTTTGGTATCGCTTCCTGCACAGTTTAACCAATTTAAAATTAGTTATAACTGTCAAAGGGAGAAGTGGACTCTAAATGAGCTCATTTCTCATTGTGTTCAAGAGGAAGAAAGGTTGAAGCGTGAGAAAACTGAAAGTGCTCATTTGTCTAGTGCCTCTAAAGACAAGGGCAAGAAAAGGAAATATCAGAATGAAGTTGCTAAGGGTCCAGCTCAAAAGAAACAAGAGAATGTTCCAAATAATTGTTTCTTTTGTGACAAGCCTGGACACATGAAGAAAGATTGTACCAAGTATCACGCATGGCGTGCAAAGAAAGGGTTGCCTGAGCTACCGAAAGCCAAGTGATGGTGAAAGAAACATCTTTGTGGGCGATGGAAAATCGGTGGAAGTGGAAGCAATTGGGCATTTTAGGTTGTTATTAGGAACTGGTTTTTATTTGGATTTGAAAGACACTTTTGTTGTTCCGTCTTTTAGGCGGAATTTAGTTTCAGTTTCCTTGTTGGACAAATTTGGTTATTATTGTTCATTTGGAAACAATCAGTTTACTTTGTCTTTAAATTCAAGTATTGTTGGAACTGGTTATTTAAATGCTTATGACAACCTTTATTTGTTAGATACAATTGCATCCTATAATGAAACCTTGCATATGGAATCACGTGGTACTAAGCGAAAATTAAATAAAGAAAATTCAGCATCATTATGGCATAAACGCTTAGGTCATATATCAAAGTGTAGGATTGAGCGTCTTGTGTCTAATGGTATTTTAGAGTCCCTTGACTTCACAGACTTTAATGTTTGTGTTGATTGCATCAAGGGAAAGCAGACCAAAACTAAGAGATTAGGTGCCAATCGTTCTACAGACGTCTTAGAATTAATTCATACTGATATTTGTGGGCCATTCCCTACGGCATCTTGGAATGGTCAACAATATTTCATAACATTCATAGACGATTACTCACGTTATGGGTACCTATATCTCATTCATGAAAAATCTCAGTCTTTGGACGTGTTCAAATCCTATAAAGCTGAAGTTGAGAATCAACTCAACAAAAGGATTAAAAAGGTTCGATCTGATCGTGGTGGTGAGTACTACGGTAGATATGATGGATCAGGTGAACAACGTTCAGGACCATTTGCAAAGTTCCTAGAGGAATGTGGTATTGTCCCACAAAGTACACCATACCAGGATCACCTAGTATGAATGGTGTTGCTGAGAGACGTAATAGGACTCTTAAAGATATGGTAAGAAGTATGATTGCTCATTCTACCTTACCCGAGTCACCTGGGAGAAGCATTAAAGACAGCAGCGTACATTCTGAATAGAGTACCCACTAAAGCAGCTGAAAAGACACCTTATGAGCTTTGGGTGGGTAGAAAGCCCACTCTAAAGCATTTTCACATTTGGGGATGTCCAGCTGAGGCAAGGCCTTATAGGCCACTTGAAAAGAAATTGGACTCCAAAACAACAAGCAGCCTACTTTATTGGTTATTCGAGCGATCTAGGGGCTATAAATTTTATGATCCCATAATTAAGAATATTTTTGAGACGAGAATTGCAATATTTTTTGAGGATGTTGAGTTTAGAGGGAGAAATAAGGTAAGAGACATTGTCTTTGATGAGGAATTGAGTTTTAACTCAGTTCCTACTATCACTTTTGATGATGTTCAAGTTTCTATACCGATCATCAATCAAGAAGTGAATCCAGAACCTCAACAAGACAATGTCGAACAGCTCTCTCTTATTCAGGATGAGGTAATTGTTCCAGAAGAGCAAACTCAGCAACCTCAAGAACAAGTGCTATTAAGGAGATCCACGAGAGAAAGGAGAAATGCTATTCCAGATGATTATATTGTATTTCTCCAAGAAAATGAGGATGATAATGGAATGATGGAAGATGATCCGATCAACTTTCATCAGGCCATGCAAAGTATTAACTCTCAAAAGTGGATTGATGCCATGCAAGAAAAGTATAAATCCATGCAAGACAATAAAGTTTGGAAACTTATCCCATTACCTGAAGGTGCAAAACCAATTGGTTGTAAATGGATTTTTAAAACCAAGAGGGATGCAAATGGTAATGTGGAGAGGTATAAGGCACGTCTTGTAGCTAAAGGTTATACTAAAAAAGAAGGCATTGACTTTTCAGAGACTTTCTCTCCAGTTTCATCGAAAGACTCATTTAGGACAATCATGGCACTTGTAGCTTATTTTGATCTTGAGTTACATCAGATGGATGTTAAGACTGCGTTTCTCAATGGAGAAATTGAAGAAACAATTTATATGGTGCAACCAGAAAACTTTGAGTCGGGAGACCCAAAGAATATAGTTTGCAAATTAACAAAATCCATCTATGGACTCAAACAAGCTTCTCGTCAATGGTATCACAAATTTCATCAAGTAATTGTCTCGTTCGGTTTTGAGATGAATATTGTTGATAATTGCGTGTATCACAAGTTTAGTGGGAGTAAGTACATATTTTTGGTTTTATATGTCGATGACATTTTGCTTGCCACGAATGATATAGGCTTACTGCACGAAACCAAGAGATTTCTATCTAAGCATTTTGAAATGAAAGATCTTGGGGACGCTTCTTTTGTTTTAGGAATTCAGATACATCGAGATCGATCTCGGGGTATTCTTGGATTGTCACAAAAGAACTATATCGATAAAGTACTTAAAAGGTTTGACATGCAAAATAGTAAACCAATAGACACCCCTGTCACTAAAGGAGACAAGTTTTGTCTTGCCCAATGCCCTAAAAGTAATCTTGAAATTCAAGAAATGCATAAGATTCCTTATAAATCAGCTATTGGGAGTCTAATGTATGCTCAGGTATGTACGCGTCCGGATATTGCGTACATTGTTGGGATGTTAGGCAGATACTCAAGCAACCCTGGTATGGACCATTGGAAAGCAGCCAAGAGGGTTATGAGGTATCTTCAGAGAACAAAAGATTATATGCTCACATACAGGAAATCAGATCATTTGGAGGTCGTAGGGTATACGGATTCTGATTTTGCTGGGTGCCAAGATAGCAGAAAATCTACATCAGGCTATATTTATCTGTTAGCTGGTGGAGCTATATCCTGGAAAAGTGCCAAACAGACACTTGTAGCTTCTTCCACTATGGCAGCAGAGTTTGTAGCATGCTACGAGGCATCTAATCATGGAATATGGCTGCGAAATTTTGTCACTGGGCTGCGTATTTTGGAGAATATAGAAAGACCACTTAAATTATTTTGTGACAATAAATCAGCAGTGTTGTATTCCAACAACAATAGGAGCTCGTCTAAGTCAAAGCACATTGACATAAAGTTCCTAGTTGTGAAAGAAAGAGTGCAAAGTGGACAAATATCCATAGAACACATTGGGACAAACTCTATGATAGCGGATCTGCTCACAAAAGGTTTACCACCCAAGGTCTTTCATGAGCACACTGCTCATATGGGTGTTACATCATTTAAGGATATTATTGTTTGAGTGGGAGTTTGTTATTTGTTCACTTTATGTTTATGTTTATTTTCAGACATTTATGTATTTGGTTATTTTCTGATCGTAAATAAAGTATTGATTAATTCACTCTTTTCTTATTTGGATAAGGACCTCACTTATGTTTAAAGAGGACCCGATTGGAAATAGGCATGTTCGGTTCACATTTACATGTAATTTCCATGCTACGCATCCATGATTGATCTATGTCATTTGATTATGTTTGTATACGTGACCATTGATGGGTCCAGTCATGATTGATATGGCAAATACCTCCTATATGGATATAATTGATGGGCGAGATTGTTATAGAATACCTATTACATGATAGCAAATTTTTGAGCTCATAAGGTCGTACATTTGTCGTAACATATGTTGCCCAAGTGGGAGATTGTTGGATTAAAATTCAATAATAGTGGGCACATATGTATAATGTACGTTGCTATTATAAAGTTTAACACGTAATTAAGTGACCAATTATGTTACACGTGTTATAGGTACTGAATTGTCATGGAATTAAAAGTGTATATACCATAAGTTAGATTTATAACTCAATGAGGGGCAGAGTTGTAAATATTAATAAACTATTTTAATTGGTTTATATAAAGGGTAGTGGTCCCCGAGATCTAGGTTAACTTGCATATATCTTTTTCCCGTCTAAGAGTTGTGTGCTAAGAGGTAATCTATCATCTTGGAAGATCAAACCCTCTGAAAAATCTCCATCAATGGATTCAGGTACGCTTTCGCAAATCTAGTATTTATTCTTAATGATTTGACATACATATCGATCTAGGGTTTATATTCGTATCGAATATATATTTTGGTTTCTAACAAGTGGCATCGATTGCAGGTTTATCGAATCATTAAGAATTGATTATGAATTCGGGGGTTTGATATTTAGAGAGTTTTTTTCTATTGTGCGCTAACCTTTTTTGTTTGTTGCGTTAATAATGGGGATTTACATCGCAATTGGATTGTAATTGAAATTGGGTTATGGTGAATTGAAAGTTATTTGTTGCGCTAACCTTGATGTCCGTGAATTGGAAATTAGTTTTTCCATTGATTGCATCACCAATCGTGATTGAAAATTGAAAATTTTGTTTTCATGTTTATGTTTACTCTGCGGCAAACTTTATCTCCAATAACTCTAATTTTATATCTGATTAATTTCGATTGTATTTAGGGTTTGTGCGTTTTTAGATTTCCGATTGATATTTGTATTGATACGTTGGTTTTTCAATCGGCGATATCTTTGCAGTATATTATGTTTTAGTTATGGGATTCAATAGCAGTAAACTATTTTTTGGATATGAATCTGCACTTAATATTTGTATTGCCTTTTCTTCTTGAATGATGCCATGTTTAGTTTCTTGTTATGATATATATTTGATTTACAATATATATTTAAGTCGGTTGGATCAAAAAAATTTAGTTTTGATCATTAGGTATTAAGATAAATATTGAAAAACAGATAAATTCATGTTTTGGCTATGTCTAATATTTTAGTCGGTTAATTGAAACACAATGTCACCAAAGTGACCTTTCTGCGTAGATTAACTTATTTAAAATATTAAGATGTTTGTGTTTTTGTAATTCATGCGTTTATTAATTGGCCCAAAGGAAAATTAATATTTGGCGAATTTCAAATAACACTGTGGTGATAAATGTGTGACAATTATAAGGTAATTTATGTGTGCATTATGTTAGTCCAAAGATTAACCTGTTGTTTGACATAGTTTATTATCAATGTTTGATTACTACAACAAGAGTACCGCTTACAGTTAATATTACTGTCCAAAGACTTGATATTAATGTTGTGTTTGGTATCTTGGGGAATTAGTCATTATTTTGAATTTATATGTTTACTTATGAATTATCGGTGTGAGCATATTTATTTATTTATTATTCTTTTATTCTATATTCAGCTAGTTCTTCTGCTGCCACAATATCTGCTAATGTCAATTCTATACCCATGCTTAATGGGACGAATTTCAGGGAATGGAAAAGGCACTTATTGATAGTGCTTGGCTGTATGGACATAGACCTTGCGTTAAGGGAAGAACAACTGCACCTCTCGCTGCGGTAAAACCCACGATGCAAAAAGGGATTTTGAGAGGTGGGAGCGTTCTAATCGCATGAGTCGATGATCATGAAACACAGCATTCGGAAACCTTTAGGGGTGCGAGAATCGAAGAAATTATTCGGGCTAAGGATTTCCTTGACAATATTGAGCAACGTTTTGTTAAAAACGATAAGGTTGAGATGACATCACTTCTGAATTCTTTGATGTCTATGAAGTACAAGGGTCAAGGAAATATAAGGGAGTACATTATGGAAATGTCTCATATTGCTTCAAAACTTAAGGCACTTAAGATCGAGTTTTACGATGATTTACTCGTCCTTATGGTTTTGGTATCGCTTCTGCAGTTTAACCAATTTAAAATTAGTTATAATCTGTCAAAGGGAGAAGTGGACTCTAAATGAGCTCATTTCTCATTGTGTTCAAGAGGAAGAAAGGTTGAAGCGTGAGAAAAGCGAAAGTGCTCATTTGTCTAGTGCCTCTAAAGACAAAGGGCAAGAAAAGGAAATATCAGAATGAAGGTTGCTAAGGGTCCAGCTCAAAAGAAACAAGAGAATGTTCCAAATAATTGTTTCTTTTGTGACAAGCCTGGACACATGAAGAAAGATTGTACCAAGTATCACGCATGGCGTGCAAAAGAAAGGGTTGCACTGAGCTAAGAAAGCCAAGTGATGGTGAAAGAAACATCTTTGTGGGCGATGGAAAATCGGTGGAAGTGGAAGCAATTGGGCATTTTAGGTTGTTATTAGGAACTGGTTTTTATTTGGATTTGAAAGACACTTTTGTTGTTCCGTCTTTTAAGCGGAATTTAGTTTCGATTTCCTTGTTGGACAAATTTGGTTATTATTGTTCATTTGGAAACAATCAGTTTACTTTGTCTTTAAATTCAAGTATTGTTGGGCTAGTTATTTAAATGCTTATGACAACCTTTATTTGTTAGATACAATTGCATCCTATAATGAAACCTTGCATATGGAATCACGTGGTACTAGCGAAAATTAAATAAAGAAAATTCAGCATCATTATGGCATAAACGCTTAGGTCATATATCAAAGTGTAGGATTGAGCGTCTTGTGTCTAATGGTATTTTAGAGTCCCTTGACTTCACAGACTTTAATGTTTGTGTTGATTGCATCAAGGGAAAGCGGACCAAAACTAAGAGATTAGGTGCCAATCGTTCTACAGACGTCTTAGAATTAATTCATACCGATATTTGTGGGCCATTCCTACGGCATCTTGGAATGGTCAACAATATTTCATAACATTCATAGAGCGATTACTCACGTTATGGGTACCTATATCTCATTCATGAAAAATCTCAGTCTTTGGGCGTGTTCAAATCCTATAAAGTGAAGTTGAGAATCAACTCAACAAAAGGATTAAAAGGTTCGATCCGATCGTGGTGGTGAGTACTACGGTAGATATGATGGATCGGGTGAACAACGTTCAGGACCATTTGCAAAGTTCCTAGAGGAATGTGGTATTGTCCCACAGTACACCATACCGGGATCACCTAGTATGAATGGTGTTCTTTGAGAGGCGTAATAGGACTCTTAAAGATATGGTAAGAAGTATGATTGCTCATTCTACCTTACGAGTCACTCTGGGAGAAGCATTAAAGACAAACAGCGTACATTACGAATAGAGTACCCACTAAAGCATTTGAAAAAGACACCTTATGAGCTTTGGGTGGGTAGAAAGCCCACTCTAAAGCATTTTCACATTTGGGGATGTCCGGTGAGGCAAGGCCTTATAGGCCACTTGAAAAGAAATTGGACTCCAAAGCGTAAGCGACTACTTTATTGGTTATTACGAGCGATCTAGGGGCTATAAATTTTATGATCCCATAATTAAGAATATTTTTGAGACGAGAATTGCAATATTTTTTGAGGATGTTGAGTTTAGAGGGAGAAATAAGGTAAGAGACATTGTCTTTGATGAGGAATTGAGTTTTAACTCAGTTCCTACTATCACTTTTGATGATGTTCAAGTTTCTATACCGATCATCAATCAAGAAGTGAATCGAACCTCAACAAGACAATGTCGAACAGCTCTCTCTTATTCAGGATGAGGTAATTGTTCCGGAAGAGCAAACTCAGCAACCTCAAGAACAAGTGCTATTAAGGAGATCCACGAGAGAAAGGAGAAATGCTATTCGGATGATTATATTGTATTTCTCCAAGAAAATGAGGATGATAATGGAATGATGGAAGATGATCCGATCAACTTTCATCAGGCCATGCAAAGTATTAACTCTCAAAAGTGGATTGATGCCATGCAAGAAAAGTATAAATCCATGCAAGACAATAAAGTTTGAAACTTATCCCATTTACGAAGGTGCAAAACCAATTGGTTGTAAATGGATTTTTAAAACCAAGAGGGATGCAAATGGTAATGTGGAGAGGTATAAGGCACGTCTTGTAGCTAAAGGTTATACTAAAAAGAAGGCATTGACTTTTTTGAGACTTTCTCTCAGTTTCATCGAAAGACTCATTTAGGACAATCATGGCACTTGTAGCTTATTTTGATCTTGAGTTACATCGGATGGATGTTAAGACTGCGTTTCTCAATGGAGAAATTGAAGAAACAATTTATATGGTGCAACTTGAGAAAACTTTGAGTCGGGAGACCCAAAGAATATAGTTTGCAAATTAACAAAATCCATCTATGGACTCAAACAAGCTTCTCGTCAATGGTATCACAAATTTCATCAAGTAATTGTCTCGTTCGGTTTTGAGATGAATATTGTTGATAATTGCGTGTATCACAAGTTTAGTGGGAGTAAGTACATATTTTTGGTTTTATATGTCGATGACATTTTGCTTGCCACGAATGATATAGGCTTATCGCACGAAACCAAGAGATTTCTATCTAAGCATTTTGAAATGAAAGATCTTGGGGACGCTTCTTTTGTTTTAGGAATTGAGATACATCGAGATCGATCTCGGGGTATTCTTGGATTGTCACAAAAGAACTATATCGATAAAGTACTTAAAAGGTTTGACATGCAAAATAGTAAACCAATAGACACCCTGTCACTAAAGGAGACAAGTTTTGTCTTGCCCAATGCCCTAAAAGTAATCTTGAAATTCAAGAAATGCATAAGATTCCTTATAAATCAGCTATTGGGAGTCTAATGTATGCTCGGGTATGTACGCGTCCGGATATTGCGTACATTGTTGGGATGTTAGCGAGATACTCAAGCAACCTGGTATGGACCATTGGAAAGCAGCCAAGAGGGTTATGAGGTATCTTGAGAGAACAAAAGATTATATGCTCACATACAGAAATCAGATCATTTGGAGGTCGTAGGGTATACGGATTCTCGATTTTCTTTGGGTGCCATGATAGCATAAAATCTACATCAGGATATATTTATCATTATTTGGTGGAGCTATATCCGGAAAAGTGCCAAATAGACACTTGTAGCTTCTTCCACTATGGCGCAGAGTTTGTAGCATGCTACGAGGCATCTAATCATGGAATATGGCTGCGAAATTTTGTCACTGGGCTGCGTATTTTGGAAAATATAGAAAGACCACTTAAATTATTTTGTGACAATAAATCAGTGAGTGTTGTATTCCAACAACAATAGAGCTCGTCTAAGTCAAAGCACATTGACATAAAGTTCCTAGTTGTGAAAGAAAGAGTGCAAAGTGGACAAATATCCATAGAACACATTGGGACAAACTCTATGATAGCGGATCTGCTCACAAAAGGTTTACCACCCAAGGTCTTTCATGAGCACACTTTGCTCATATGGGTGTTACATCATTTAAGGATATTATTGTTTGAGTGGGAGTTTGTTATTTGTTCACTTTATGTTTATGTTTATTTTCAGACATTTATGTATTTGGTTATTTTCTGATCGAAATAAAGTATTGATTAATTCACTCTTTTCTTATTTGGATAAGGACCTCACTTATGTTTAAAGAGGACCAGATTGGAAATAGGCATGTTCGGTTCACATTTACATGTAATTTCCATGCTACGCATCCATGATTGATCTATGTCATTTGATTATGTTTGTATACGTGACCATTGATGGGTCCAGTCATGATTGATATGGCAAATACCGCTTTGATCCTATATGGATATAATTGATGGACGAGATTGTTATAGAATACCTATTACATGATAGCAAATTTTTGAGCTCATAAGGTCGTACATTTGTCGGGTAACATATGTTGCCCAAGTGGGAGATTGTTGGATTAAAATTCAATAATAGTGGGCACATATGTATAATGTACGTTGCTATTATAAAGTTTAACACGTAATTAAGTGACCAATTATGTTACACGTGTTATAGGTACTGAATTGTCATGGAATTAAAAGTGTATATACCATAAGTTAGATTTATAACTCAATGAGGGGCGAGTTGTAAATATTAATAAAACTATTTTAATTCGGTTTATATAAAGGGTAGTGGTCCCGAGATCTAGGTTAACTTGCATATCTCTTTTCCCGTCGAGAGTTGTGTGCTAAGAGGTAATCTATCATCTTGGAAGATCAAACCCTCTGAAAAATCTCCATCAATGGATTCAGGTACGCTTCCGCAAATCTAGTATTTATTCTTAATGATTTGACATACATATCGATCTAGGGTTTATATTCGTATCGAATATATATTTTGGTTTCTAACACAACTTCCCATACTTCCCATAAACTGCAACGGCAAGACAGCCTTGTAAAACAGACAGATGGAAGTTACACCTATTAAGACCGCCGCAATCCGGTTTCGGGACTTCCCGGAATTGTTCATCGGCTAAGTCGAACGATATAATGCGGCGAGCCGGATGGTGCCGTCTTGGCCTACTCACCCAATGAAGTCTTCCATTAACCAAAGCTTCCGAAGGCCGCCTTACGAACTGATACGAAACTTTCCCTAGACTCCTCCATGAAGAGGTTCCCAATGTGAAAATTTGAACATCCGATTGCGGATAAACGGTTCTCCGGGCACGACCGTAAGTATAATTACTAGTATTCCTATAGTAAACTACCTTAACTACCTTGTATTCCTTTGTTTTGGGATGGAATCCGAAAACGAGTTCCGAATCAGGGTATTGTCTAGATTCCGGTAGCTCTATGTAACCCATGGTGAAAGGATTGTGGACATAAAGTGCACCATTGTATAATGAATCAGATAAGCATAACAAACCATTGCAGGATCCTACAACATCAAATTCAGACATGGCAGCTTGGAAAGGAACATATAATCTCTTTACCTTTTCTTTTTCCTGGTTGTGTGCTGATAAATCCAGGAAATAAAGCTGGTTCCGAATGGGGAAATCACAGTGAAGGATGAGGCACGGGTCGTTTCCATCGACTTTCAAGGAAAGATGCATATCGGCGAGCACAGGGTCTTGAGCCAAGGCACGCCACCGTTTGCATACGAACTTGAATTGCACCAGAGATGTGATCGGTAGCCTCGAAAGTATGTAAACGATGATCTCGTTCGGAAGCTTTTCCATGGCTGTTGGCTCCTGTTCCTGTTCCTGCTGCTGTTGCTGTTGTTCATGTCGTGTCTCGGTTCTCCTTTTAGCATGGTTTTCATGGTCCATATCCACGGCTGACAGATTCAAGGACACATGAGGGCTGAGGATACAGATTTTGGAGATGAAAAAGAGGAAGGTTGAAGATAAACACGGTAGACTTCACCCTCCCTAAATCTCAATGATATAAATCTTAAAAAAAATCCAAAGTCCCAACTACCGTTTCTGCAACCAAAAAACAAAATTACTGCTTTTTATGTAATAGTTTTTAAAATTAATGTGCATCATTAGGACGGAGTGAAAATTTTATTTAAAAAATATTATTTATACGAATAATATTTAAAAAAATTAATTATTTATAAAAATATATTATTTTATTTATAATAAGGTGTCAATTATATATATCTTTTATTTTCAAAAAGTTTTACGTGTAAACCAATACCTCAATAATCAATGTGCCACAGCCCATGAATTAACCTACAACTTGCTTTGAAAGAAATATTGTAACCATGACTCTGAGCATGGAAAACTTGGAGATGAGACAAGATTCATGTGGCTCGGGCTGAGGCTTACCTCATGCCTAGACATGCCATGGGTCATGACTCCTGCCCACCTTCTTTTTCTCCATTAATGTCAAATTTGTAATACTATCAAGTATTTTACTTGCTCTATGCAGTTGTTGTTAATCACACTAATCGCATTTTAATCTAATTTATTTTATTTATAATATTAAAATTCAAATATATGATATTATTTAAAAAAATTATCACTTCATTCTAATAAATTAACTGGTTGTTAGTGTCATGGCAACATAACCAAAATAGATTACATTTTACAAAATAAACAATCAAATCATTAACTGGTTGTTCTAGTGTGTTATATTTTGATACACAAGCTCTGAATTTTTTTTTACACAACCCTTCATATTTAAGTTATAAAACCTAAATCTCGACTCCTAACACCTTAAACCCTAAACCTTAAATCCTAAACTCTAAATTCTAACTGTAAACCTTAAATTTTATACCCTACAACCTAAACCTTAAATCACAATCTAAATTATTATTTTTATTGGAGATTGGAATATATGAACTTTCTATAGGGCCAATTTTACTTACAACATTTATCACCACTTTAGTCATTTTTGGCCTATGGTGGCTTGGCTAGTTACTCAAGATTCACGATTATTTCATTTTCTGATGTTAGCAATGTACGATGGTTAAATATGATCATTTTCTTCTCGAGACCTTTTACTTTTTTTTTTATTATGTGGGATTTCAAATTAATTCACGTTTATCTACTTCTATCCACGTGGGGAAAGAAACGTTTGTAAGAATTCTATTGGACCCAAAAATGATATATTGGGAGAATCTTTTGAGGTCTTCCAATATCAGTAGGTTGATTGTTTTGTTCATGGATCTTTTCATAAATCTCTAAACCCTAAAATTAAAAAGTTTATATAAACCAAAGTTTACACAAACTTATATATTAAAATATTTTCATAATTAATATAACCAACGCCTATAATTAGAATCAAATGTTGAATCTAAAGTTAGGTTTGGAAATCAAAATATATGCGGATTTGAATTAGAATAAATATAAATAAAATTCTCACAAAATAAAATAAAACCGACATGGTAGATTTAAAAGTAAATCATTAAAGTTCATATTTGTTTAATTGATCATATTGAACCTTGTTTATTGAATTTTAAAAAAATGAAAATATAAATTTTATTTGATCTGCCAAATAGTCCTTATACATTTAATCAGTTTTAAAAAAGGTCAAAATAAATATGCTATATTCTAAATTCTGAAAACGATGGGCCCATGGGCGAATGAAATTTGTGATCAAGCTTCCCAGGCTACTGCTTTTGGGCCTAAATCAAAGGCCATTCGGTTGATCTTTTGGAATAATATATATTTTGGTACCGACAAGAGTTGATTATAATATTAAGTCACATTGTACTTTGAGAGAATTTAAGTTTAAATTTTAGAGACGATATTATTAGGATGAGGAGTAAAATAAACATGTACTATACCAAATATATACGTATATAAATATTGGTGTTTAAACAGGACTTTGTGATTTAATTTGATACCTAAACATTTTTTTGGTTGAATACAAAAGCCAATTTTTTGTACCAATTTGTGCAATGATAGCAAGTTTGAGTACTTGATTGAATATTAAAACCTAATATATGTACCAAAAATGTATATTTACCTTGTTATTATGGGAAACAAAATTAAATTTAAGGTGATTTTTTTATTCATAATTTCCGAGGATTAAATTTATCATGTGATAAATTAATTGTTGAATATTTGATGCACCGGTGTATAATTCTATATATTGTCAGCAAATCAAATAATGACACATCATCAAGAATGATATTAAATCAATTTAGAGTTTAAAATTTTATGATAATGTATCACTATTTGATCTATTTTTATTGGATGAAACTCATGCATATCTCACAAAAAATGTTGTTCAAACCCGGATAATTAAGGAAAATCATACCGCCTTTTGCCCTTGGGTTCATTAACAGTGCATAGAATTATTCATCGTTGATGTATAAAATATTAGTTTTAAATTAAATATATAAACTTTTAATCTGACTAGAGAGGGATAAGTTTTAAAATATTTATAAGATATTATTTTATTCCTATGAAAATATTTTTAAAAATGTTTTATGAATTTTTTGAAATATATTTTACGAGTAACTTTTTAAAACATAAAATACTTATAAATTTAGATACTATAATATATATTGCATAATTTCTTCATGAAGTCATTACTTTTTCTTCATAAAATCAAAAGGTTAAATTTTTATTGAATCAAAACAGTCATTAATTACATTTTTATTTAATTTAATATAACTTCAAGAGTTTAACACATGTATAAGTACATTTATTAATATTTTATATTTTTAAAATATAAGTGAATATATTTTTAAAAATTATTTTTGAGACTAAAAAATTCACCATAAATATATCAAAATAATAATTCTTAAAATATAATATTTAAATTTAGTATATGATTATAACAATTAGGTTTTTATACCTAACGCGTCTCATCCAATAAGTCATAGGCGTAGCTGGAGAAAGATATTTTTATCCATTTTCAAGTAATCCAAAATACTGGGCTTTACCATTCATTCAGCAATATTAGAGGTTTGAATCTTAACGTTGTGAATGGAAAAAATAAAATCGAAAATATCATTTTCATATTAAATCTTTATAAAATTTAATTAGAATTAATCAATTAATTAATTAAACACCAATGAATAAAAAATTATTAAAATTATTTGTTCATTTACAAGGAATAAAAAGTTGTCCATTTACATTGAACCCTTTCTTTTTTACCCTATGGTTGAAAAGCGGAAATTCTTTTTAAAAAATAAGATAAAAAATTGTATTTTTATATAATTATATGTATCTGATTCATTTGTCTATTGATCTAAGCAATTATTTTTCTTTATTTAAAATTTTAAGTTTTAAATTTCTGACCTTGTTTAAGGGGTTTAATGTCTCATTTCACTAGATCAACCGGTTGTTGGTAAAATATAAAATTATTAACACGGTTTAAACAATGTTTTATATTTGTGGATTCACGTTTAAAGATCAATTTATTATCAAACAAATATAGAAGAGACTTTTAACTAGACGTTATTCCATACAATAAAGGGTAAAGTATGCAAACGGTCATTAAACTATTTTTAAAAATATAAAATGGTCATCAAGTTTTCAAAAGTTATATAATGGGTATTAAAATTTAGTTTTTGATACAAAATGATCACTAAACCGTTAAATGTCGTTAAGTGGGTAACGTAACAGTTATAAAAATTTAAATAATAAAACATTTAATCTTCAATATTGACACATTTAATCAACTTATTTCACCAATGACAAAAAAAAAAACCCAATGAACCATTGTGATAAACACTAGCACTATAACATTTCCACCAACTTGTCATTATCAAAAACGTGTCTACAAAAGGGTGGCTCCTTCATTCCATTTCTACCTCTCAAAGCTCAAACCACAAGATTCCCCTGCACATTAAACAAATCTCTTAAAATTTCCCTTCTTCCCCGTAGCCGGAAACACCGAAAGAAATGTGGCGTACGCTGGTTGCTTTGCGACAGAATCTCCAAAACATCAAGAAAAGCCACCGTGTAGCCGATGAGAACATGGTGGTAGGAGGAGGAGGAGGGGATAATAATAATAATAACATGCCGGTTTTCGTGGATAGGAGAAGATCTCATGGCTCGTGGAAATGTCTTATCGTGGTCTGCAGCGTTGTTAGGGCTCCTTTTACACTGGTTTCTTGCTTCTCTGAACCCCACGTTAATGGCGCCGATGGAGTCTGGGTTTCCGGTCATGAATTTGCTCAAATCTCAGAGATGAATCATTTGATGGTAAATGAAAGCATGCGTTATGCAATCTTGATGTAAAAGATCATCTTACTTACCCTATCATATACAAATACATTTCTTTTCTTTTCTTCTTCTTTCGTCTCTTTGGATAATTAAAAGACTCGGATATTGATTTTAGGGCTCTGCGTAATTTATTATAATGAGACCCTTAATTTACAATAAGTAAGAGATATTGTTTTTTTCTTCAAAAAAATTTATCTTAACATAAAAAATGTCATTAGATTATTTTTTGGAGCAACAAAAAATTGACTTATAAACATCTAAATATTAAACATTTTTACTTAAAAAGTGTCATTCTTTTTTTCATGTTTTAAGTTTTAGATAATTGTTATATATATACACAAATATATTTATAATTATAAAAAATTAATTTAAATTAAATTCTTTATTTTTTAAGCCTCTCTATACTGTTATATGTATCTGTACGAATGATGAATATAGATATGTTCATGAAGAAGTACAAAACAGTATACCTCAGCTGTGAAATAATTTCAGGGTTTGATCGTATACTTTGTCTTTGTATTGAGGGTTAATTCTGACATTAACAAGTTAAAGCTGCTAAGCTTAGTTCAGCTTATGTCGAATCAATTCTATAACCTCTACTTTCCCAGACACCAATTACCTCTTCCCACGTCATCGATTCCTTTGAAGAAAAATAATTTAAATGAATATTAATTTATAAATATTATGTTTTCAATTAGTGGTGATCCAGTAAGCTAATTAATTAATGGTTATTTATTTATTTATTTATTAATTGTATTAATGTGATTACAATATGGTATATATTTATATTTTTTTAACTTTTTGATAAGACACATTTTGCAAACATACAAAGTTGTTCGAACTAAAATTTTTAAGATGAACATCATTAAATCACTAGTTGGGTTATTTATTTATATGTTAGATTATACACATTCTTAAAGTATATAAGCGGCAAAACCCTCTCATCTTTAGAGGTAGGAGAAAGTGAAAATCGACAAGAAAGAGGAATTAACGGGTTGGTCTAAATGATAAGCAACTTGATATCGTTTAAGTAAAATTCGAGATTTTGTGTATATAAAAAATTCTTGTTAGGAAACTCACCAATAAAATTAGGTGTGTGATGCATGTCGATGCAAATTATGATGTAGTAATCATGAAAGGGTGTAATGGATTTGCATAGGTGTGCAAATGAGGTAAGAGTGCTCCTAAGGGGAAAAAAAACTCAAACAACAACAAAAGATGTGGTTGAGTTTTTATACATGTATAGTGGGACATGAAAGAAGAAAATAAGAGTCAACGGCTCCGACTCTATGTTTCACACGCGAAGATACGTACACATATAAATGAATGACTGATTGAGTATAATTCGATTGACATTATCATTAATACAATAAATAAGAAGACGTAAGATCGAAAATATTTAAACACTCAATATCATCCGATATGGGTGAAAGAAATATAGATAGTATTAACATTATACACTAAATTTTCGATATATATAACACAAAGCACTAATCAATGAAAATTATATCTATATATTATCTTAATTAAATTATATATTTTTATTTGATTTCAATTCAATGATCGGATGATAAGATGTCAATTTGAATATCTAAATAAGTTGTTTATAAAAGTAGAATGAATTCAGATAACGAAATTCAAAAATAACTATTTTAAATTTAGGCTAAACAATAAAATAAGTGCCTAAATTATGTCTATTTTTTTAATAGGTGCTTAAAGTATTTTTAGCTGAAATAAGTACCTAAAGTTTTATTTTTGGCTTATTTTAAAATTAATTGAGGCACCTACTCGGGCACCTATTTCAACAAAAAAATACTTTAGGCACTTATTTCGGTAAAAATGAAATTTTAGACACATATTGCAAAAAATACTTTAGACACCTATTGCAAAAAAAAAACATAATTTATGCACTTATTTTATAGCTAAGCTTTAAATTTAATATCCCATCAATTCTATGATATTAGATAAGAATTATAATACATGAATCTAAAATATTATCTAAATCTAAACAAAATGGAGCAAGCACACCTTAAAATCTATTTATTTAAGGATGTTAGTAAATACAAGATATAGAAATTATGCTTTCATGCGATTACACAATGGGTTTAAAACATACCCTAAATCTAATTTATTTAAGGATGGTAAAATTATGGTTTTGTTCCCTTCACTGTACTAACAGGTTTTAAATTTAGTCTATATATCTTATTTTGGCATGATTTGGTCTCTTTACTTTTATAATGTCATTAATTATTGGTACTTTTAAGAAGAAAGATCTATGTTAGCATGCTGCATTCTGATTAAAACAATTGGGGCAAATTGCGTAAATCATCATCGAACTTTACTCTTAAGCCTATTTTAGTAATGAAGTTTCAAAACGTTCAATTTACTTACTGAAGTTTAGACGTTGAATATTTTTTGTCGCTAAAGTTTAGACATTGACCGTTTTTGGTCACTTTTAAACTCAAACGGTTGTAGATGGTGGACGTTCGGTCCGAAATTTCACTACTCATGTTGTCTCGACCCCTTGAGTCTGAATTCGACCTACGTTTTGCCAGAAAGTACTCCGAAGTTCACAAATCGACCAAAAACCTTATGTTTTTTCTTTTGTCGATCTCCCTCTTCCGCTGTCGGATGGAGCTTATTTCTTAGTATGTTACTTCTCTTGTGTCGATAAAATAATCACTACAATAATCACTCATGTGTCACAACCAGATAAACATATGAATATGATAAAGAGTCTCAAACGGTCATTAGAAAAAAAAATCTTAGGTGATAAAATGGCCTTAAAAAAAGTCAGTGAACTAACGGAGGTTGATCAGTGATAAGCAATTTGGTATTGCTTAAATATATTTTGAGTTCGAAATTTTATATATGCAAATAATTTTTTGTTGAAAGATTTATCTATAAAACTAAATATACGATACAAGTTGATCCTGAATAATTAGGGTAAGATCTTAGAGAACTGAAATGACAAAAAAAAAAACCCAATGAACCATTGTGATAAACACTAGCACTATAACATTTCCACCAACTTGTCATTATCAAAAACGTGTCTACAAAAGGGTGGCTCCTTCATTCCATTTCTACCTCTCAAAGCTCAAACCACAAGATTCCCCTGCACATTAAACAAATCTCTTAAAATTTTCCTTCTTCCCCGTAGCCGGAAACACCGAAAGAAATGTGGCGTACGCTGGTTGCTTTGCGACAGAATCTCCAAAACATCAAGAAAAGCCACCGTGTAGCCGATGAGAACATGGTGGTAGGAGGAGGAGGAGGGGATAATAATAATAATAATAACATGCCGGTTTTCGTGGATAGGAGAAGATCTCATGGCTCGTGGAAATGTCTTACCGTGGTCTGCAGCGTTGTTAGGGCTCCTTTTACACTGGTTTCTTGCTTCTCTGAACCCCACGTTAATGGCGCCGATGGAGTCTGGGTTTCCGGTCATGAATTTGCTCAAATCTCAGAGATGAATCATTTGATGGTAAATGAAAGCATGCGTTATGCAATCTTGATGTAAAAGATCATCTTACTTACCCTATCATATACAAATACATTTCTTTTCTTTTCTTCTTCTTTCGTCTCTTTGGATAATTAAAAGACTCGGATATTGATTTTAGGGCTCTGCGTAATTTATTATAATGAGACCCTTAATTTACAATAAGTAAGAGATATTGTTTTTTTCTTCAAAAAAATTTATCTTAACATAAAAAATGTCATTAGATTATTTTTTGGAGCAACAAAAAATTGACTTATAAACATCTAAATATTAAACATTTTTACTTAAAAAGTGTCATTCTTTTTTTCATGTTTTAAGTTTTAGATAATTGTTATATATATACACAAATATATTTATAATTATAAAAAATTAATTTAAATTAAATTCTTATTTTTTAAGCCTCTCTATACTGTTATATGTATCTGTACGAATGATGAATATAGATATGTTCATGAAGAAGTACAAAACAGTATACCTCAGCTGTGAAATAATTTCAGGGTTTGATCGTATACTTTGTCTTTGTATTGAGGGTTAATTCTGACATTAACAAGTTAAAGCTGCTAAGCTTAGTTCAGCTTATGTCGAATCAATTCTATAACCTCTACTTTCCCAGACACCAATTACCTCTTCCCACGTCATCGATTCCTTTGAAGAAAAATAATTTAAATGAATATTAATTTATAAATATTATGTTTTCAATTAGTGGTGATCCAGTAAGCTAATTAATTAATGGTTATTTATTTATTTATTTATTAATTGTATAATGTGATTACAATATGGTATATATTTATATTTTTTTAACTTTTTGATAAGACACATTTTGCAAACATACAAAGTTGTTCGAACTAAAATTTTTAAGATGAACATCATTAAATCACTAGTTGGGTTATTTATTTATATGTTAGATTATACACATTCTTAAAGTATATAAGCGGCAAAACCCTCTCATCTTTAGAGGTAGGAGAAAGTGAAAATCGACAAGAAAGAGGAATTAACGGGTTGGTCTAAATGATAAGCAACTTGATATCGTTTAAGTAAAATTGAGATTTTGTGTATATAAAAAATTCTTGTTAGGAAACTCACCAATAAAATTAGGTGTGTGATGCATGTCGATGCAAATTATGATGTAGTAATCATGAAAGGGTGTAATGGATTTGCATAGGTGTGCAAATGAGGTAAGAGTGCTCCTAAGGGGAAAAAAAACTCAAACAACAACAAAAGATGTGGTTGAGTTTTTATACATGTATAGTGGGACATGAAAGAAGAAAATAAGAGTCAACGGCTCCGACTCTATGTTTCACACGCGAAGATACGTACACATATAAATGAATGACTGATTGAGTATAATTCGATTGACATTATCATTAATACAATAAATAAGAAGACGTAAGATCGAAAATATTTAAACACTCAATATCATCCGATATGGGTGAAAGAAATATAGATAGTATTAACATTATACACTAAATTTTCGATATATATAACACAAAGCACTAATCAATGAAAATTATATCTATATATTATCTTAATTAAATTATATATTTTTATTTGATTTCAATTCAGCAGTCAGATGATAAGATGTCAATTTGAATATCTAAATAAGTTGTTTATAAAAGTAGAATGAATTCAGATAACGAAATTCAAAAATAACTATTTTAAATTTAGGCTAAACAATAAAATAAGTGCCTAAATTATGTCTATTTTTTTAATAGGTGCTTAAAGTATTTTTAGCTGAAATAAGTACCTAAAGTTTTATTTTTGGCTTATTTTAAAATTAATTGAGGCACCTACTCGGGCACCTATTTCAACAAAAAAATACTTTAGGCACTTATTTCGGTAAAAATGAAATTTTAGACACATATTGCAAAAAATACTTTAGACACCTATTGCAAAAAAAAAACATAATTTATGCACTTATTTTATAGCTAAGCTTTAAATTTAATATCCCATCAATTCTATGATATTAGATAAGAATTATAATACATGAATCTAAAATATTATCTAAATCTAAACAAAATGGAGCAAGCACACCTTAAAATCTATTTATTTAAGGATGTTAGTAAATACAAGATATAGAAATTATGCTTTCATGCGATTACACAATGGGTTTAAAACATACCCTAAATCTAATTTATTTAAGGATGGTAAAATTATGGTTTTGTTCCCTTCACTGTACTAACAGGTTTTAAATTTAGTCTATATATCTTATTTTGGCATGATTTGGTCTCTTTACTTTTATAATGTCATTAATTATTGGTACTTTTAAGAAGAAAGATCTATGTTAGCATGCTGCATTCTGATTAAAACAATTGGGGCAAATTGCGTAAATCATCATCGAACTTTACTCTTAAGCCTATTTTAGTAATGAAGTTTCAAAACGTTCAATTTACTTACTGAAGTTTAGACGTTGAATATTTTTTGTCGCTAAAGTTTAGACATTGACCGTTTTTGGTCACTTTTAAACTCAAACGGTTGTAGATGGTGGACGTTCGGTCCGAAATTTCACTACTCATGTTGTCTCGACCCCTTGAGTCTGAATTCGACCTACGTTTTGCCAGAAAGTACTCCGAAGTTCACAAATCGACCAAAAACCTTATGTTTTTTCTTTTGTCGATCTCCCTCTTCCGCTGTCGGATGGAGCTTATTTCTTAGTATGTTACTTCTCTTGTGTCGATAAAATAATCACTACAATAATCACTCATGTGTCACAACCAGATAAACATATGAATATGATAAAGAGTCTCAAACGGTCATTAGAAAAAAAAATCTTAGGTGATAAAATGGCCTTAAAAAAAGTCAGTGAACTAACGGAGGTTGATCAGTGATAAGCAATTTGGTATTGCTTAAATATATTTTGAGTTCGAAATTTTATATATGCAAATAATTTTTTGTTGAAAGATTTATCTATAAAACTAAATATACGATACAAGTTGATCCTGAATAATTAGGGTAAGATCTTAGAGAACTGAAATGACAAAAAAAAAAACCCAATGAACCATTGTGATAAACACTAGCACTATAACATTTCCACCAACTTGTCATTATCAAAAACGTGTCTATCAAAAACTCAAACAACAACAAAAGATGTGGTTGAGTTTTTATACATGTATATACATGTATAGTGGGACATGAAAGAAGAAAATAAGAGTCAACGGCTCCGACTCTATGTTTCACACACGAAGATACGTATACATATAAATGAATGACTGATTGAGTATAATTCGATTGACATTATCATTGATACAATAAATAAAAAGACGTAAGATCGAAAATATTTAAACACTCAATATCATCCGATATGAGTGAAAGAAATATAGATAATATAGACATTATACACTAAATTTTTGATATATATAACACAAAGCACTAATCAAAGAAAATTATATCTATATATTATTTTAATTAAATTATATATTTTTATTTGATTTTCAATTCAGCAGTCAGATGATAAGATGTCAATTTGAATATCTAAATAAGTTGTTTATAAAAGTAGAATGAATTCAGATAACGAAATTCAAAAATAACTATTTTAAATTTAGGCTAAACTACAAAATAAGTGCCTAAATTATGTCTATTTTTTTAATAGGTGCTTAAAGTATTTTTAGCTGAAATAAGTACCTAAAGTTTTATTTTTGGCTTATTTTAAAATTAATTGAGGCACCTACTCGGGCACCTATTTCAACAAAAAAATACTTTAGGCACTTATTTCGGTAAAAATGAAATTTTAGACACATATTGCAAAAAATACTTTAGACACCTATTGCAAAAAAAAAACATAATTTATGCACTTATTTTATAGTTAAGCTTTAAATTTAATATCCCATCAATTCTATGATATTAGATAAGAATTATAATACATGAATCTAAAATATTATCTAAATCTAAACAAAATGGAGCAAGCACACCTTAAAATCTATTTATTTAAGGATGTTAGTAAATACAAGATATAGAAATTATGCTTTCATGCGATTACACAATGGGTTTAAAACATACCCTAAATCTAATTTATTTAAGGATGATAAAATTATGGTTTTGTTCCCTTCACTGTACTAACAGGTTTTAAATTTAGTCTATATATCTTATTTTGGCATGATTTGGTCTCTTTACTTTTATAATGTCATTAATTATTGGTACTTTTAAGAAGAAAGATCTATGTTAGCATGCTGCATTCTGATTAAAACAATTGGGGCAAATTGCGTAAATCATCATCGAACTTTACTCTTAAGCCTATTTTAGTCATGAAGTTTTAAAACGTTCAATTTACTTACTGAAGTTTAGACGTTGAATATTTTTTGTCGCTAAAGTTTAGACATTGACCGTTTTTGGTCACTTTTAAACCCAAACGGTTGTAGATGGTGGACGTTCAGTCTCAAATTTCACTACTCATGTTGTCTCGACCCCTTGAGTCTGAATTCGACCTCAATTTTGCCTGAAAGTGCTCCGAAGTTCACAAATCGGCCAAAAACCTTATGTTTTTTTCTTTTGTCAATCTCCCTCTTCCGCTGTCGGATGGAGCTTATTTCTTAGTATGTTGCTTCTCTTGTGCCGATGAAGTTTTTCACCGTTCGGATCTTGGAAAAGTTCATTTGTTAGCCAATAAATGGATGTCGTCAAAAAGTTAATGGATAAATGACAAAAAACGTTCAATGTCTAAACTTCAATGAGTAAATTGAACGTTTTAAAAATTCAGTGACCAAAATAAGTTTGAGAATACAGTTCAGTGATGATTTACGAAATTTATCCAAATAATTAATTAGTAATTACTGGAACTAACTAATGATATTACAAAAGTAAATACCAAAGCATGTCATATTAAAATATATACACAAATTCAAATTTGAACATAGTAAAAGGAAATTTGACATATATAATAGAGTTACCTTGTCATATAAGACTTTGAATCAATGACAATGAGGAGCTTTGGTAACTGTGAGGTCTTGCCATATTTGGATTAGGTTTAGAGTACATTACAATTATCATATTTTACATTTTAGTTCAATTTTGTTTTTTTGAACAACTGGATTTCATTCACAGGAGAAGGGTTACTAATGACCGAAGAACAGGAGAAAAGAACAGAACAAAATGAACAAAACAAAACAAACAAACCAGTCCAAAAACAGGGGACTAAACAAAACAACGATAAAGAGAACACAAACAGAAACAACAAATCCAACAAATCCAGGGACTCTATTTGCATGTCACTCCGATGGCCACTGGAGGGTAAGGTCGGTTCATAGGAATGCAGAGAAGAAAGCCAAACAAATCGTCGTGTTAGATCTGATATCATCGAGGTTTGAAGGAAGACAGAGCCGGAAAACACCGCAAGCGGCCATCGCCGACGGACGCTGAAAGAAAGAGACGATGGAGACTCACAAAAACACCCCATCATCCACCCCGACCTGCAACAGAAAAAGAAAGAAGAAGAAAAAACACAGAACTAACACAAAACAGAAAAAAAAACGAAACAAAAGCAACGAATGGTGGAGGCGTCGCCTTCTCTCCAACCATCGTTGAGATAAACATTCATCGAGTACCGGCCAAGCAAAACGGGCCGACAAGCAGTCTCTCCCCAAAAACCGCTACAAGAGGAAGAGCCTGAAGGCTAGCCATCAGTCAATGAAGGAGATCAAATGGTCCACCAATAATGACCAAAATTATTATGTCGGGAAGGAGACGGGCACGATCACCGGCGACTGGTGACCGACTTTGAAAAAAGAGAGATTAAGGTTAAAAGATCTAGAGAAAAGGCAGATGGACTTTTCCATATTTTATTAGTTCAATTTTGTAAAACATAGTAACTAGTAAGTGATTATATTTGAGTATTCATAAAAAAAGTCTTTTTTGTACGAATGTTTTAGTAGTCTAATTGATAAGGTTTTAGTAAAGTAAATGGTAAAATTTATCTTTGGCCCTCCTTAGTTTGGAAAAGTTCTATTTTAATCCCAAAAACGATTTTTTTAGTTAACTAAATGGTAAAAACTACTTTTTGACCCTCTTAAAAATTTACAATTCCATTTTGACTCCTAATAAAAAACTCCTAACTTCGTCCAGTCCCTACTAAGTCCAGAATATCTTTAAAGTTCAAACCTAGATTTTGATGGTAGGTCATTTTTCCTTTTTACAATAAAGTTTTTCAGACTTTCGTATGTGCACAAGGGGCCTCCATTATTGTTTGACCAAGCCCTTCCTTCGTGTATAAAAGTAGGTTTGGAACATGTCAAAAAACTAAAATATACTTTTTTTTTTTCTTTTATCACATATGCAATGGATTCATTTTTTAGTAATTTATAATTAAATTAATTTTAAAACTATTGTTTAACTTCTATTATACCAAATATGATAAATTTATATTACAGTGTAAAATCAATCTAATAAAAGAAAATACCATCATAGAAAATAATTAAATAGTATTCAATTTGATTTTTTTGAAAGGGAAATGATTGTATGACTTTATTGATGAAGAGCATATAATATCGAGTATAGACTCGAGCCTCGTTAAAAAATCTACGTAAACCTAGGTGGAGAAAAAAGAGTGCAACATGCTAATAACAAAAGAAAGCCCGAAAAATCCGACCTTTATTTATACTTTTAATCTAACAATTATTTATACTTTTCGTAATTAGACTAACATCTTAAAAATCAGTATAGTATATAATATATATTTTCCAACCTCAAAATGAATAAAACATTTATAAAATAAAACATTCTGGTTGGTGCAACGGATGTAAAAGATGTGCGTAATATTAAACAACACTTGTGTATTAAAAAATGGATGAAAGATAATTGTTATTTTTTGGTGTTTGGTTGTTAAAATTTGTGATAAAGTTAAAATATAAGAGTTATGTATGAATATACCATTTTAGCCTTAAAACTCTAACTTCATATTTTTCCTTTATTTTGACATTGATTATTATATTATTTTTAAACACACGATGTAAATACGTAAAAATAGTGAACGTATTAACAATGACGAAAATACATAAAAAATAGTGAACGTATTGACAATGATGAAAATACATGAAAAAATAGTGAACGTATTCACAAAAATGTAATTAATACGTGAATAAATAGTGAAGTATTTACAATGATGTAAATGTGTGAAAAAATAATTGATGTATTTACAACGATGTAAATACGTAAAAATAGTGAACGTATTTAAAAAATTGTGAACGTTTTTACAACGATATAAATACGTGAAAAAAATAGTTAACACATTTACAATGATGTAAATAAGTGAAAATAGTACGAGGCTATAATTGAAATATTGATTTAGAATCATCACAAAACTGACGTGTTAAATAAATACTACCTCTACCTTAGTAATAAATATCACCCAACTTGCGTATTAAATAATACAACATATTAAATATCATCTCTGTCATGATTATTTGTACCTTCTATAATACACGTGTGTTGAATAATACAACATGCTAGTTACAAGCCAATCAAACATTGTAACACCCTTAACGTATACTCGTAGTACGAATACACATTGAGGATGTCACAATACTATTTAACAGAGTTCTAGACTTGTAAATTTTTTTAAACATCTGACATAAAACTAATTTATAAAATAACCCTTTCTCGACTTTCGAGGTATTCATAGCCTATTTGCAGATTGCTAGTTTTGACCCTGAATTGGTTTATAAAACATGTTAGTCAGCTATTAAAATCAGTATGTAACTCAGGGTGAAAACTAGGTACATTGCCTAGGCCCTTTCTTGAATTTAAAATCGTTACACTATAAATGATAAATAAAATGTTACCCGATTAAATATCATCACTGGTAATTTTTTAACCATACGAATAATTCCTATTTATTTGACTATTAATCAAACTTATACCTTTAAAACAACTAACGAATAAACTGATACATGCCCACTAGAGAATATCATAAATTAGAATGTCTTACTGATGTTTGGCAGATTGCAGCTTGATCAACATGCTTGACTCCTCTTCCGGTAAGTTTCCAATAACCTACGTGTGAAACAACACACGTTAAGTATTCACTTAGTGAGGCAAAGCATATAAGGTTATCAAATACTGACATGAAGATAATTCAAGGTTTATTTTTATATCTAGCTTATCTAAGTATAACTGATAAATTACTTGTATTAAGTTCACCATGTTTACTTGACATACTTCAACATGCTTCTCATAGCATAGTATAACCAGTTTCTATGACATTTCATGGCAAACTTTATCATAATTTTAATTCTTTGCCTAACATATCAAACAAAGAAATACAAATATTACTGAGCTTAACATAATCGAGAAAATAATGATCTTACGAAAAATATAGAGATATACAAAGATATACAAAGAGTATGAAGAACTTGTTATTTCTCGTACTTAGTACCAAAACTTTGCAGAAAACTTAGTATATAACGGAATTTGCCAAGCTCACTAGCTCGATTACCTGCACTTTTATTAATCTTTTAAATTTGCCCAAAGTACACTTTACGAGACCTTAGGTACGCGAGTCATCTAAAATATAACACCTTAGTGTCAAACGAAACAGACAGATGAGTACGTACTCGAGGACGCTTTTTGCTCCTCATATAAGCACCTCTTTAGTGCACTTAGCACCATGGGCTTAGATCCCCAAGGTGGATGTGACACCGTAGTAGTCACAAAACAGATATATATCAGAACAGAATGATGCAGCTGCTAAGACTCTATGGCATGCCAACTATACCAAGGACTCCCACTTTGTAATACTTGGGCATACAAATATATGTATATCATGATCAGAAGTTATCATATCAGATGTCATCAATAAATCATAATGGCAGTTCATAACCCAGATAATATCAGGTATACTATAACAAAGATATCTATCAGAGCATTGGCAATGTATTATACATATTACTTACTCTTACCATATTCAAATAACATATCAGTTATAGTGACTATCATAACATTTCACAGATAAGTTCTCATACTTAAAAACAGTATGTTATTCAAGTCATATTAGCTTATTTGTTAAGAAAAAATTTTCAGTCAGTGATCATGTATCAAACACATCACTTATTCTTAATTTTTATGAACATAACATATCATAAATAATTCTTTAGTCATATGTTAGGAACATTGTCCCCACATTGCTCGCCATATTACTTACCACATTTAAACAGTAGAACATAACTTCAACATATATCATATCATGCATTCATAAATAAGGTTGCCTTATCGCAAGCCTCCCTTTATCACATACATAATTAAGTAATACTTACGACACTCACCTTGGCCATTTAACATAATGCCTCACTAAGTCCTAGTTCGATCATTTCTTACATAGTACCTCGAACCTTCTTTGATTCAGACTTGACTTCATTAATCACATGAATAAAATAAAATATTTGTTAGATTCAAATCTAACAATACCTTAAACATGCTATCTAATATAATCATTCGAAAATAAAATTTTCAAATAGTTTCCTTTCTTCCTTGTACTATTCAAAAACTCATTATGGTCTTTAGTGACCAATTTGAACTTCCATTAACTCTTCCGAGCTTACTAACTAACATTTAAATACAAAATGTTTCAAAATTTTTTTTGACAACTTGCACTACCTTCAAAGATTTACTTGTATAGGACAGAATACATACAGTATCTCAATTTCCTGTCTACCACAGAAACTATATTCGATAACGATTCTAAAGGTATAAGCCACATAAATTAATAAAATCTACAAAAATTATGAAAATTCCTTACATTCACGTCACAGAGCTGTCCAAGCAGAAACTGCTCTGTAATTTTTCTGACCTTCATTCGATTAAAAATTCATATCTTTTAACTCGAAACTCGAAATCAGTTTCTGTTTGTTGGAAACGAAACTAGACTAACAACTCTTTACAACGGTATAAAATTCATCATCTAACCATTTTTTTAGAATTTATGGCGAAATTTAAAACTTACTGCCATAATTCAAATTCCAACATAACTTTCCATGAATAACTTATAATTTACATCAACTTCTCCTTATTTCTCTTCTTGTCAATTTAGTCTCATCACTTTACATCAAATGGCTAGAGTAAATCTTGTATTCATATGTTCTCTTTAAATCCTTCATTAAAATAAGCTTAAACCTTTACTCCTCTAATTTTTCTTGATTTGTCAAAATGGTCATCAAATTTCCAATATAAGAATTCAAGCTTCTTAACTTTGCAAATTAGTCCTCAAATCAACATTACTACATTAATTCCATCATTTTAACAAAAAAATCATATTTACTCCTTCTACATATCCTCTTTGCCGAATAGACCATTCGAGTTTGACAAATTGTCAAAATGGTCATTAATGCGATTAATCATCAATTTAACATTCTGACTTCATTTTTATGTCTCTAACATCATTAATAATATAGATACACATCAAATTCATAAAAATCAGATCTGGTCCCTTAATTTTAAAGCTTGCGGAAATGGTCCCTATGTATTTAACTTAGGGTTTTGCTTCCAAACAACAAATCAAGTTTACTAGATCATTAATCCAACATCACAAACACTAAGTTAGACTTGAATCCATAAACCATAATCTTCTCTATACAAACTGAAATATGTAGGGTTTAAATCCCAACTCAATAACATGATTCTAACATCATACAAGCATGATTCTAACTTAAAATCAACCATGGATTCATAAAATCCTAAAGCCCCAATTTGTTCATAAACCCTAATTTCTTTCTCATATCAAATCTCATCAACCAAGCAAGTATTCTTTGAATTATTTACATCAAAATATAAAGCTAGCAAAATAGACAACTTTGTAGTTCGAAAGATTACCTGAAAACCGAGATTCGGGGCTTAAATCGAGCTTGTAAAATCTTTTCTCTTCTTTTTCTCTTCACCACGATTTTGGAGGGAATTTGGCTGATAATTCCTTCATATCTCATATATTTAAGACACTTGTATTATGAAAAAATGAATTTTAATTCAATAAATTCCACTTTTCAAAAATACCCTCAAACTAGATTTATATTTCTAATTTACCATTTTGTAACATTCCAACTAGACTTAGCTAGATTCTAATCAGCCACTATTAATCAATAAAAGAAATCTCAAAATTCCTTCCATGTCTCTTTTGGGCGAAATGACCAAAATGCCCTTTAACGATCAACTTATTCACAAAATTACCATTCCATGTCATTTCAGTCGATTTAAATTTTTCCGATATTTTTAACATCCAAATATTCATAAAATGATATTTTATGACTCTTCTAAGGTCCATGGAACTATCTCTGAAATTTTAGCTCGATCCGATTATTATGATATTTTTTTGAACTTTATCGCTTTATAGCCATTAATACAAACTCCGTACGAAAAATTTGGGTAACATGAAAACGTCATTCTTGAGGGGTAAACTATTCATTTAAGGGGTTAAAATACATAACTTTTAAAAATTTCACTTTGATCCCTGAACTTTTCCAAAGTTTATACTTTAGCCACAAACTTTCAAAATTTACATTTTGGTCACTAGCCAAAATTTGGGATATTACAAACATGCTAAAGGAAAATATTCTATGCGCTAGAGGTGGAAAAAAGTGTCTATATGTTCTTAGTTTTTAGGGTTTAGATGATAATGTTTATGGTTAAAGTTTTAGTGTTTGTGGTTAAGTTTTAAGGTTTGAGAATATATTTTATGTTTTAAAATGTTATAGTTTAGGGTTTAGACTTTAGGGGTTAGAGTTTAGAGCCTAAAAGGGGATACATGTAGGGATAGCCATGGGTCGGGTTGGGTTGGTTTTTGGCAGATCCGCACCCGACCCGAAAATTTAACACCTTCATCTAAACTCGACCCAACATTTTATGATGTTCCACCCGAACCCGAATTCTAGAGTAAAAACTCAAACCCAACTCGACCCGATATAAATAAAAAATTACCAATTCTCATTATTATTCGATAAAATAGGAAGCTAATTGAAAAAATACAAATAGAGAGGAATCATTATAATAATTATTCTATTTTTATTAGACAAAATAGGGAGATAATTGAAATATATATAAAGAGAGGGACATTGTAGCAATTATACCTAAATATATAGAATAAAATCAAACTATTATTTCGGGTCGGTTGAGTATTTTTCACCTTAAACCCATACCCGACCTGACATCATTCTCAAAAAATAAGACACGAACCCAACTCAAAATTTTCTTTAGAAACCCGATCCGATCTTATAGGGTCGGGTCAAAACTCGTCGAGTATGGGTCAAATAACTATCCCTAGATACATGACAGCTTTAGAAATTTTTTTTTTGAAAAAACTTTTCTTGCAGCAAATTATTACGCTTACATTAACTATGGATGTCGTTGTACTTTTTCCAATATTAAGCTAGAATTCTCATCCTTTGTTATTGTTATTTAGAATCAAAATAAAAAATACAAATGAGAAAATCTTTTAAATAAAAAAACATTAATTTAAATTATTATTTAATACTTTTCCATTAATGAAATTTATCTAAAATATTATTTAAATATATTATTATTAAAATCTATCTATTTTATAAGTAATAAATTTCGTTAAATGAATTAATTTGATAATACAAAAAATAAATTAAAAATTAATTTTTTTAACATAAGGTTTTCCACCTAGCATTAAAATAAATATTTTTCTAAATTATTTGATCTAAATATATATTTTTAAAATTTTCATTAGTATTTAAAATAATAAATCATATTGGTTGAAAATAATCTGAAATATTCATTAAATTACTATTAAAATATGGCTTTTTCCTTAAATTCAAAAAAAAAAGATTTTTGACATATTTCTTCCAAATCAAATTCTAAAAATATAATAAATAATAATTTATAAATATTTATTTAATTTAAATTATTATAAATATATTATTATTATTAAATTTTATTTAATTTATAAGTAATAAGTTTTTTAGTTAAAAAATTGGTTAAATGAATTGTTGGACTCGATGAATCAACCGAAATATGTCGCCAAGTGGTGGAGGAGTGATTTCTTGGGTGATGGTGGTGGAAGCAAAAAGATAGAAAAAATTACACAACGATTTAGAGTGGTTCAGATTTCTAAACAAAGCCTACATCCACTACCTTAGCTTCCCTAATAAGGATTTCCCAAATCCACTAAGAATTTCTTCCCCTTTTACAAGGCTTAGGAGGTAACTTTTACAACCTAGACTCAATTACCAAGCCTAGCATCCAAAGCTTACAACCCAAGCTTTGGGAATCCTCTCTAACAAGAGAAAAACAAAGCAAACAATAAATTCCTCTCTTAGGTATGTGTTTGCACTCTTGCTCTCACTCAAAATCCTACTACACTTGAGCTTACATAAACAATTTGGCTCACAAGTGTAGTCTATACAAAGTATGAGAATTAAAGCACAAAAGACTTAATTACAATCATAGACATGTTGGTATGTTGATCATTAGTTGTTCCAGGTGCTTGAAGGGTCCTTTTATACTCCCAAATAAGTTCCTAGTCGTTGGAGACCGTTGGGGATGATTTGGAGCTGTTGGAGACTTTATTTCCCGCAATAAATGCAGTTCTAAAGACAACCGTATCGATACATGGGTAGCCGTATCGATACTCGTTCTTTAGAAACTACCTGTTATGCTCACACGGCCTTAGTGTATCGATACACCTTTGGAGCGTATCGATACGGTACAGTTCGTATCGATACGGTACATCGATAAGGTATATCGGTACGCTGCAGGGAAATAGCTGTTGGGGGGTTTTAAACTAGCCGTTGGAGATTTGAAAACATAGGGTATCGGTACGCCTATATGTGTATTGGTACGACCATCTTCGTATCGATACGCCTAAGCCTGTATCGATACAGGTTTTCAGTTCTGGAAAAATCCTGTAGCTGAAACCCAAAGGTGTATCGATACGGGGTGTAACCGTATCGGTACGGGCATGCTAAAAACTTGAGTTTGGCTACTTTTAAACACTTCCAAAACCTTTTGAAAACTCCTCAAACATATTTTCAAGTTGTTTTGACTTAAAAACATTTTTGAAAACTTTTCAATTTAGTCCAAAACTATTTTTCAATTATTATATCAAAACAAATATCCTAACAATCTCCCCTTTTTGATATAATAAAACCAACTTGAAAATTTGTGTTTGGGATTCTCCCCCTTAGTAAAATAAATTTTGAATAAGAGTTTAAAAATATAAACATAGTTAAAAGCTCCCTTTATTCATTTGAAAATTCAATTTTTCAAAAACATTCTCCCCCTGTTTGTTATATCAAAAAATGGTTCAAACCAAAGTTTGAAAACTTTTAAGTCCATAACAATGGAGAATTTTAAAATAAATTTTGACAAAAATAAGTTTTGTTAAAATAGGCTCCTCCTTACTCAAGCATCAAAGAAATGTTAGTCCAACAAATATATGATAAACTAGTTGAATTAAAATAAATAAATAAATCAAATTAAAAGCAAATAAATTCAACTAATTTTACCACTTGAACCAAAGGTAGGATGCGAAGCCTTCCTTCTTCAAGTGATCTCCCTTGTATGTATAGAGCTCCCCCTTAATTTCATCATTTGTCGATCAAAGCTCCATCACACCTATAAAAGACAATCATTTGATTTTTGATATCCAAATTGCTTTGGATCCATAGGCATTGGTAGCACAAACTTTAGTCCCCTTAGGAATCTATTTTTCAATTTCATCATTTTTATTTGAAGTAATTAGTCCTTTTGAGACCCAAATACTTCTAAAACATCTACCGTTAAAAAATCTAGGGGCACTAGATTGTCTTGCGTATTTGATTTTCCAAAATTATTTTTCTTTTCTAATTTCTTGGAAATCAAATCTTTTTCTTTCTTATGATTATCCACTTCATTTTGATGGTCTTTTTCCAAACTTTGAAGCAAATTTTGTAAATTTAAATCTTTAAACTAAAATTTTTTCATTTTTGCTTCAAATTCCAAATTGGTTTTAGAAAGCAAATCATTTTCGGTTTTCAATTTTGAAATCAACTTTTTATTTTTCGAAAATGAAGCCTTAAATTTAAAAATCAATTCATTATATGCTTATTGTAACTCATCAAAAGTATAAGAATTAGAAGTAGGTGAGTTAGAAGCTACCTCTCCCTCTTGGAGGGCCATAAAGCATAGATGGGCTACCTCATCTTCATCGGTGGAGTCTTCATCACTCCATGTTGCCACATATGATTTCTTTGAAGATGATCCCTTTTTGTTGAAGCGAGGGCAATCGTATTTGGTATGCCCCGTCTTCTTGCATTCGGAGCACTTGTGGGGTTCCTTCATCTTCTTCTTCGATTCATGCTTGGATTCTTCCTTTTCATTCTTCATGAATCGAGCAAACTTCTTGAAGAGATTGACCATCTCTTCGTTATCACTTTTCTCATCACTTAATGGCTTGTGAAGGATTTATGAGCTACTATGTTTAGATATTTGATTCTGAGCTCTTTGATCTTTTTCTCCTTCTCATCTCTCAAAGGTTTAGACATCAACTCATGGGTAAGAAGAGACCCAATTAGCTCATCAAGCTTGAGCTCCTTTAAGTTTTTAGCCTCAATGATAGTCATCTTCTTGCTCTTCCATGATTCGAGAAGTGAATAAATCAACTTTCGAATGAGTTTTTCTTTCGAAATCTCTTCTCTAAGACCTTTAAGTTTATTGACGATTGTGGAGAAACGGTCGAACATACTCTTGATGTCTTCTTTTGGGTATATCTTATAGTTTTCATAGTTGAGGTTGACTAGACCAATCTTTGTCTCCTTCACCTCATTTGAACCTTCATGGATCACTTCAAGCTTGTCCCAAACCTCCTTGGCACTTTCACAATAACAAATTTTTGCATATTCGTCCCCGAGCCTAATGCACAAAATAGAATGTGCAAGGCTTTGCAATTTAGCTTCATCTTCTTGCGATCATCCGCACTCTATTTCGCCTTGCTTCATAGTGGCACGAACGGTCCATCGAGAACTATATCCCAAAGACGGTAGTCTTTGGCACTCATGAAAACATCATCCTATTCTTTCAATAGGCATAATGTTCATCGTTGGAGAATGGTGACTTGTCAATGGATTGCGCCATGGAAACTGGTTGATTGGTTGTTGATTGAGCTTGCAGAGATCGTCTCAATAGGTGGTTAAACCTTCTCGATTGAGTCTCACTCTGATACCAATTGTTGGGCTCGATGAATCAACCAAAATATGTCGCCAAGTGGTGGATGAGTGATTTCTTGGGTGATGGTGGTAGAAGCAAAAAGATAAAAAAAATTACACAACGATTTAGAGTAGTTCAGCTTTCTAACCAAATCCTACATCCACTACCTCCACTAAGGATTTCCCAAATCCACTAAAAATTTCTTCCCCTTTTACAAGGCTTATGAGGCAACCTTTACAACCTATACTCAATTACCAAGCCTAGCATCCAAAGCTTACAACCCAAGCTTTGGGAATCCTCTCTAACAAGAGAAAAACAAAGCAAACAATAAATTCCTCTCTTAGATATGTGTTTGCACTCTTGCTCTCACCCAAAATCCTAATACACTTGAGCTTACATAAACAATTTGGCTCACAAGTGTAGTCTATACAAAGAATGAGAATTAAAGCACAAAAGACTTAATTACAATCATAGACATGTTGGCATGTTGATCATTAGTTGTTCCAGGTGCTTGAAGGGTCCTTTTATACTCCCAAATTAGTTCCTAGCCATTGGAGACCGTTGGGATGATTTAGAGCCGTTGGAGACTTTATTTCACGCAATAAATGCAGTTCAGGAGACAGTCGTATCGATACACGGGTAGCCGTGTCGATACTCGTTCTTTAGAAACTAGCCGTTATGCTCGCACAACCTTAGTGTATCGATACACCTTTAGAGCGTATCGGTATGGTGTATCGGTACGCTACAGTTCGTATCGATACGGTGTATCGGTACGCTGCAGGGAAATAGCGTTGGAGGGTTTTGAACTTGCCGTTGGGGATTTGAAAACATAGGGTATCGGTACCCCTATACGTGTATCGGTACGACCCTCTCCGTATCGATACGCCTAAGCCTGTATCGATACGGGTTTTCGGTTCTGGAAAAATTCTGTAGCTAAAACCCTAAGGTGTATAGATACGGGGTGTAACTGCATCAGTACGGGCATGCTAAAAACTTGAGTTTGGCTACTTTTAAACATTTTCAAAACCTTTTGAAAACTCCTCAAACATATTTTCAAGTTGTTTTGACTTAAAAACATTTTTGAAAACCTTTCAATTTAGTCCAAAAATATTTTTCAATTATTATATCAAAAAAATATCCTAACATGAATTAAAGTGACAATACATAAAAAGTAAAATTTGTATGAAATTGTTAAACATTAAAAACTAGTATTTCATTTATAAAAAAATATTTTGTGTAAATAAAAAATATTAATTTATATTTATTAATTATGCATTAGGATTTAAAACAATAAATTATACAACGGTTTCATATAATTTGCAAAATTTACATTAGTTAATATGCTATTTTTAATTTTGTTTGTTTTAATTTGGTATATTATATATATATATGTTTAATCATAACTTTTGATTGAAGTCAATCAAATATTCATTAAATACATTTTCAAACCATACATTTTTTAGGTAAAAAGGGGAAATTATCATGTGTCACATTAAAAACTTCCCTAATCTTATGTGGAGAAAAAGAATATACATGATAATTTTTACAAACATGAACTATGGGGAAAACCCATCAAAGATGATCAACATAATAAACAAATTAATAACCACCCATGTCCCAGGGAAGGCAATAACCGTTATCTAAGTCCTCATGTAAGTCACTAGCAATTTGTTCCTGCTGCAACAAAGGCAAAATAAACATCGATGGCTCAACATAAACCTGTTCCCCAACAGGCTCACCTCTAGTCAGAGCGGCCAGGGCATCAGCAACTAAATTCGACTCACGTCGGATACATTTAATTTTAATTTCCCAGTTACGTTAGTAGAGCTCATGCAATTCATCAACTATCAAGTTTTCTGCCAAGGCCTTGGAAGAACGAGAGCATATACGCTTCGTTTCTCTATTATCGGTTTCAATTTCAATGCAACGGACGCCCAAGTTCCAAGCATGGTTCAGGACAATACGAATCGCCCAAAGCTCCGCCATTAGGATAGAACAATTACCAAGACTTTTAGAGAAGCCAAAGATTCATTCGCCTTGATCGTTACGGATTACGCCGCCTGCAGAAGCCTGTTGGGATTCAAGATCGTATGCGCCATCAGCATTGGCCTTGAACCAACCCATATCAGGACGTTCCCAGGGTATACCATGCCGCACCCTTGACTGAGAACCGATGTTTCTATCAACTTTCCTGCTATCACTGCTATAAGCAAAATCCTTCGCCAACCTGAAGCACCAAAACAGAAGGTCTTCCGATTCTACAAAAGACTCATCTAGAATTACACAACACCTTCGCTTCCATAGCTGCCAACAAATGGCTGAAAAAAGAATCCCCCAAGCCAATGAATCCGGCATATAAAAGTTGTAATTCTTAAGGTTAGGCATCAACCAGTTCTCAAAGGGTTGAGATATAAAGTCAACAATTCTGTTTCCAGGCAGCAATCTGCTCCAAATGTGTGCGGCGAAAGGGCAAGATCTCAACACATGTTCTATCGACTCCTCCCCCCTTTGGCAAATCTGGCAAGTTGTTGAGGTAGTTAAATGCCGACGATATCGTTCCAAGTTTGTGAGAAGACGTTGGCCTCGAGCAAGCTAAAGGAAAACGCGCACCCTTTGAGAAATCTCCATACGCCAAATATATTTTTTAATCGCTACTCCCAACATCATCTATATCAGGGTTCAGAGCTTGGTAAGCTGAACGAGTCGAAAACACCTATTTTTTATCCTACTGCCAAGCTGGCATATCTCTCGCTAGATTAGAATTAGGTGGTCGAACAGTAGCAATTTGTCGAATAATATGAACAGGTACCAATCCTTGTAACCGAGGCCAATCCCACTGGGCGAAAGCAGTAACCATGGATACAACTGATGTAGGGGAATCGTTTTCTAAGAAAAAAAGAGACAAAGCTCCAATGTGAGGAAGCCAAATATCACTCCAAAAGTTTGTATCTTTACCATTTCGGACATTCCAACACACACTATTACAGATAAACTCCCACGCATAGCTTAGACCTTTCTATAATCTAGAACAATTAGTCTTGCGAAGCGAAGTCGGCACCACACCCTCCCATCTATACTTCGATTTTAGGACACGAATCCACAAACTGTCATTCTCCAACTAAAATCCTATCTTCATAAGAAAGGCATGGTTTTGTTGAGTCGTGTTTTTCAACCCAAGGCCCCTACAGTCAAGAGAGCGTTGCGCCATATCTCAACTTACAAGCGAAACACCAGCTTTACCATTACTACCCCCCAGACAAGCGTTGCGCCATATCCTCAAAGATCTGTACTACCACGTGCTTTGGATTATTCAAAGAAGAGGCAGCTGGAATAACCACATCTCTTAATGCAACTGAGGCTTGGTTCAGACTTTTCAAATGACTGACATTCTCCTTATTAATACTCGTCTTGCTACTAGGGGCCTTAGAGACCATAGCTGCATGGGTAATCTCTTGTGGTACAGGGATAGATTGACTGAGAACTCTACGGTCACCTTTAGATGCTCCACGCTTACTAGTCTCGGTCTGAAACTGTCCAAGAGATTTTCCCAGAACCAACTTGCTTGGAGGTAGAAGATTTGGGATTACTTCTTTTTGACCCGTGTTAGCATCGTGATGTGTTGCCTGATCTGTTTGATCAGATTTTCCCAGAACTAACTCTACGATCACCTTTAGCATCGTGAGTTTAATTTTACATTAAATTAAGTCTTATCAGACTTCTCTTTTGAACCCTGATACTAAATGGTTAACCCTAATACTTCTCTCGTTGGGAATTCTCCTTTGAACCCTGCCGTCAATCCTAATGATCGACCTCCTGATGATCTAGAAAGTATCAAGACGGCTGTGTTATGCAATCGGAGTGGATCTGATCTCACGTCCGGAAATAACCACGTCGAAAATGGTAGGGATGAAGATACTATCATGAGTGCTATGGATTTACCCGGGGCTAGGGAATCTGGCCCTCCAACCTCTTTGAATGGGATCCAGAATGTGAATGCAATGGATGATGGGTCCTTGCCACAAACACCGGAACATAGTTCTGCTATGGTTCCTGAGGGTGTCCAGGACAGTGGGAAAGATGACTTTCCTCTAATTAGTAAGACTGGCTCTGTAGTAAGGAAACCATGGTATGGTGACGGGAGATTTGGAATTGGCCCCTAAGGCAAGTCTCCTGTGTGATCTGTACGTGGAAGTTAAGGATGAGGACGTGATCATTAGTACGAATGGATTGCTATCGGAAATTTGTTTCTCTGAGCGTGTTCATAAATTGATTGATGACAAACTGGCGAAATCAGTTATAGTACGTCTTTTAGGTAAAACCATTGGATACAGGGCCTTGTTGAATTGAATTCAATCTCTATGAAATCTGTCATGTGAGATTAGTCTTGTGGATTTGGACAACGATTATTTTCTTGTCTGTTTTGCTCTAGAGAAAAACTTTGACAAGGTGATTTCAGGGCGGACGTGGATTGTGTATGGCAGTTACTTAACGGTTCAATCTTGGAGCCGAAAGTTCTTTACATCGGAGGATCACCCGGCAAAAATACTTGCATGGGTAAGATTACCATAACGATATTATACTAAAAGCCTTTTTTTCCCCATATTTAAGGTATTGTAGGTGACGCGGTGAGGATTTTAATACAATAGAGGGGAAACGTGGCTTCGCTCGCTTAGCTGTGGTGGTGGATTTGGGTAAACCGTTAATTTCAAACCATACATTTTTAATTGTATGATCTTATTATAAGAAATATGTCTTTATTAATTCCAAATAGAATTCGTATATACTTTTATGTGTTGTTTTATATGTCTCACCAATTGTTTTATGTCACTCTGTATTAATAATTTTTTTGAATAATGACAACTAAATTTCATTAATAAAAATAATGGGAGAAATCATAATTACAACGCACCTAAGCACACAGAGAAAAAAAGAGGGCAATAGTTACCAAAAGCTCATACATAAAATTAAAATATTAAACTCAAATATACGAAGAATAACGAAACCTTCCCTTGAGGATGAGGTCCAACATCAAAAGAACACAGTAACCTTCGTAAAAATTCCTTATCTCTGTTTAACGAGGCGCTTTACGAAGAGATAAATGAGTGGTGAACGAACCAAACTATCTCGCATGATGCTTCGCTATAAAATTCTAATTATATAGGTAAACAACCTTTTATCAAAAAGGTGGTCTGACTATACGTGATCACCGACAAACCAATCAAAAAATAAATATTGTGAGGGTCTTTGTGCGAACACCAAAACGACCGCAAAAGTATGCAAAAAGCATACCAAAAGCCATAAGGAACGTTCCACAAGAGCAAAGAAAAAATGTGCCACTGACAATTGCAGAGAAAAACGTGTCACAAGAACATAGATTTTTATTCTAAATTGAAAAAATCAAGAAAAAAACAAAGAACATAATATGAAAAAATAAGAAAAATAATAAACAACAATAATAAAAGAAAAAGAGGAAGGCGACACAAAAATATTAAGAGAATATAAATCGGGGAAACTTAGGTTAGAGAAGACCTAGACGGCTAGTAGGTTAGAGAAAACCTAGTTTAGGTTAGGATTCAAATGACATTTTTAATTGTTTATATTTTATTTTTAATATATGTGATATAAAATCATTAGTGGAACATATAGAATACTACATAAAAGAAGCAAACATTCCAACCATGTAAAAAGTTTTAAACCATGTAATGATCCGAATTTCGGGTTAGCGAAACGAGTCTTGGATGGGTATTGGGCCTTAGGTTGGGGACCCAATTAAAAGGTTGGATTTGGGTGGATAAATAAAAGAAGTGAAAAGAAGAAGAAAAGAAAAGAAAAAGGATAATATTTTGAAAATAAAGTGGCTGATGATTGATGGAGGAAAGAGAAAAGAAAGAAATATGGTATTTGGAGGAGAGAGAGAAAAAAGAGGGAAAAAGAGAAAAGTTGGGGGAAGTTTTGAACCTTGTTCTGTCGCCGTCAGAGGCGTCATGGCTTTTACCGCCGTCGCTGTTGCATTCAGCTCGCCGAGACGAGTCGGCCGGTGGTCGCCACTTCACCGTTGGAGCCACAGTTCACCAGAGTGTGGCAGATGGAGTTTTAGAGGAGGCTATTCGTTGAGATCCGGCCATCAATGTCGCGAACTGACGCTACTAGCATGCTCACCGGCCGAAAAACAGCCAGGAAGAGAGCTCGTCGCCGTCATCTGGACTCCAAAAAGCCGTGCACAGTGCAAGTGATTCTGTAGCAGGCGGGTGCACACAGCTGCTGTGCACCGCGCCGCACTGAATCAACACCCCTGGTGCTCGTGATTCTGGCTGTAGCAGATCACACCCCGCGAGTGCACAGTGCCAACCGTATGCCTGCGTCGCACTGGATCACCAGACCACTACTAGTCGTTGACCACCGTTGACCGACTATTGAACTGCTATTGACTTTTTTTGGGGGACCTTACCCTAAGGTTTCAAGATGTTTCGGATCTAATAGAGTAGTTCGTTTTGCCAAATTCGAACCTGGTAAGCTTTTTTTTTTACGTATTTGACCCTTCGCTTGGCATATGAGGTGTATGGAATTTAAGTGTTTTCGTAATTGTTGATATGCGAGGATTAATCGGGTCGAATATCATATCAAGTAGAATATTCGGGAAGCTAGGATAAATATTTCAGCGATGTCAGCATAAGGTTAGTACACCTCGAACTCCGAAATACTTCATGAGCATCATAAGTGTAATTACCTTGTATGTTAGTGGTTGCAAATTAGGAGATGAGTAATAAGCATGTGATGATGTAGATATTCGAGGCTTGGTAATTATTGAGAATGTTGAGACTGTTGTGAGCTTTAGAGATCGTATAAGATTGTCAGAATATTTGTATGATTAGTTGGTTTATGATTGCTATGTTGTGATGCCTTGTGTGCTAGTGGAATGAATTAATATGTTCGATTGAATATTGGTTAGGGGCAGTGCTAATAAATATTCGATTAAATGCTTAAAAATCGGTAATTTATAGTAAATGATTTAAATACGCTAGTAACAAACTATAATAACTTTTATAAGCTTTAAGGTAGAATAGTGCCTCGTAATTAATATTGATGTTGTCATGCTTAATGGACTAATACCAGCAAATACTCGATAAATTGCTTATGAAACCGATAATTAACACTAATTGGTTTAAAGGTCGGTTTGAGATGGAAATCGATGAATATGATTAACAAAGTGGTTATTACTGTAAGCAATGAGATAATGTGGATTGTTGGAAATAATTAATGGGAATGAATTGTATTACTCCTCCATAAAACGTAACAACTCGGTAATGCATGATTGGTTGTAATAGCAACAATAGGGACCCGTGGTGGGTCGTATGATAATTGTGTGCCAAGTAGGGCACTTGTATGGATCCGTGGTGGATCATGCATGGTTATATGCCAAGTAGGGCACTTGCTTGGTTATGAGTCTTTGTTTGATGGGATTCGAATACCTAGTGAGTGAGTGTTGCAACACATGAAGGTCATCCGATGTGAGATTCCGGGTGATGAAATGAATGACGTCCGATGTGAGATTCTAGGTGATGATATTTGCTCGATGTGAGATTTCGAGCGAAGACTCGATGCTAGATTTTGAGTATACCGCTCGATGTGAGATTCCAAGTAACTCGATATGAGATTCCGAGCATGGATGGGTCTTCCAATGTCGGGTGACATTGGGCCTCACTTCTGGTTTGCTTTATTGATGTGCTTGTTGTAATTGCAATGTTGGTTATATGCTTGACATGTGTTTAGGCGATTATGGTAGCGCCACATGTTTATTTATCTTTCCTTATTGCTCATACTTGCTTACATGCTTATGTTTATGATTAGCATGAAGTATAGTAGAGTAGATGTGTACCACTGAGCTTTGTAAGCTCAGCGCTCGGAATCGTTGTTTTCGTGCGTAGGTTGACTGTTGGATCTTGGGATCGTGGAGCACTATCAGATCATGATTCTAGCACATGGTTATCTTCAGAGTACGATATTTGAGTCTAGTGTGCTATGTGTTCATAGGACCTTACTTGTGGAGTCTGTAATTATTATTTGAAATTGTATTATTTAAATTGTACCTTCAAATGTTTTAAATTTAAATTAGAGCTCTTTTGTAATATTTTATTTACTTATATTTATTTATTTTGATAGTTGGTTTTAAATTGTACCTTACTTTTGGGTTTGGGCTTGAGGCCCAAATGTGACATCCGAGTCGAGGGTGTTACAACAAATCTATTTGAACCCATGTTTCTCAGGATAAATATCATCAGCTTTTTCACTGGAACACATGTAAAGTGCAAAATATAAATATTTTTATAAATCGATCATATTTTTTTTCAAATAATTTCCTTAACTATAAAAAATAAATATAAAAAAGAATAAATATATATCTTCCATTTTTATGTTTTATCCTAAGAGGCTTTCTTTGTGTTTTCCTCTTTTAAGGCATTTTATTTTTCTCTGTATCCAACCAAAACTTTTTTCTTATGTTTTCCTTGTTGCATTTATATAATTTTATATAAATATTTTTTAAATTGAATTTGCATTTTTGTTGTAAAAAAAAAGTAGGTTTTTTACTATAAGAAAGGACAATAAAATTGAAAAGAAGGAAATGTTATTTTTTTTTTATCAACGAAGGAAATATTATTTGAAGGGGGAGGCAAATAGAAGAGAACAAAGAGGATGAAATTAACCTCCTCTATTCTTATTCTTATTGTGCTTCCTTTCGGATCTAAGTTTGTTTGCATGATTTGGCACTTGGGTTTGCTTTGATTGGTGGGTTTCTTTTATGAATCTGGGTTTGTGTTTTAAACCTTCTGCTTAAATTTGCAATAAACTTTTACAGCTAATATCAGGTTTCTGATTGATCATCTATCTGGGTTTTGGTTTTTTGCCTCTTTCATTTCTGAATTCCAGGTGGAGCTGAATTCTGGGTTGGTCGGTTTATTGACCGTTGAAGGATCTGTTTGTTTTTAGCTTTGAATCCGAGAGAAATTTTCATTGCGTATCGGATTGCTATAGTCAACAGAAGACATGATTTTGATTTGATATTGTTAATTTGATTCATGAACAAGGAGCATTTAGGTATTGGTTTGTTGTTGCAATGAAATTTTCATATATTGCATTTAATCCAGTAATGAATTTGACCATTAAAGTTTGTATTTGGTTTAGATTTGCAGATGGTTTGGAGTTTGTATTGATCAAACTAGTTTTTCTATAATGCAGAGAAAGATGTCCGAGAATGGTAAGCTATTTATTGGTGGAATATCTTGGGACACCAATGAAGAGCGCCTCAAGGAGTATTTCAGCAGTTTTGGTGAAGTGGTAGAGGCAGTGATCATGAAGGATCGGACCACAGGGCGTGTTCGAGGTTTCGGTTTCATAGTTTTCTCCGACCCAGCTGTTGCTGAGAAAGTCATCAAGGAGAAACACAATATTGATGGCAGGATGGTAAGTTGTTGATCTTTAAGTTTAAGCAAACCCCTTTATATGAATGTTGTCCAATGTACTTTTCATCGGTGCTTTTAGCTTACTGAAGTAAGAGGGGAAAAATTCAACTCCTTGTCGAGTTTATGAACCTGATATTGTAGTTGCAGGGATTCATACAGTTCTGGTTCTGCGTCCAACTAAATTTCAAAATTAAGCCGAGTGCAACTGTTTCATGCTTTCTCTTATTTATCTTTTTCTTCACAAAGATAGTGGTTATGTTTGTAATTTAGTATAATTATCTATACTGAGTTGAAACAGTTTCTTCTCTAAAGGATTAATTTTCATCATTGAGTTACTCATGCACAGGTTGAGGCGAAAAAGGCAGTTCCTAGGGATGACCAGAACATTATGAGTAGAAGCACTAGTAGCATCCAGGGTTCTCCTGGTCCAGGCCTCACAAGAAAGATTTTTGTTGGAGGTTTAGCATCTACAGTCACAGAGAGTGACTTCAAGAAGTATTTTGATCAATTTGGGAATATCACAGATGTTGTAGTGATGTATGATCACAACACTCAAAGGCCTAGGGGTTTCGGATTCATCACTTATGATTCAGAAGAGGCAGTGGATAAAGTGTTGCTAAAAAAATTTCATGAACTGAATGGTAAAATGGTTGAGGTTAAACGAGCAGTTCCCAAAGAGTTATCGCCTGGCCCTACTCGTAGCCCCCTTAGTGTTTATAACTATGGTTTGAATAGGGCCAACACCTTTCTCAATGGCTACACTCAGGGATGTAATCCTAATAGCCTTGGAGCCTATGGACTTCGAATGGATGGTAGATTCAGTCCTGTTGCTGGTGTTCGAAGTGGGTTTCCTCCTTTTGGTCCTGGTTTTGGAATCGGCATGAACTTTGAGCTAGGGTTGAACCCAAATTTTGGAAACGGTGCAAATTTTAGCAACTATGGACGAGGATTGAGCCCTTATTATATTGGTAATACGAATAGATATGGTAGTCCTATTGGATATGATGGAAGTAATGGAGGTGGAGGTAATATTTCCTTTTTCAGCTCAGTGACCCGGAATCTTTGGGGAAATGGAGGGCTCAATTATAATGCAAATGCTGCTAGTTCCAGTGTCAATGCAGGATCCGGAAGTGGGAGTATAGGAGCAAGTGCCTTTGGAAATAATGGAATTAATTGGAGTTCTTCTCCATTTTCCAGTCAAGCTGGAAGGAATAATGTCTCTACCAATAGTGTGAATTTCGGTTATGGAAGTGGTGCTAACAGCTTCGGGCTGGGGACTGCAGGGTATGAGAGAAACACCGGGACCAATGTGGTGCCAACATCATCGTATGCAGCATCAAATGGGGGGTATGATGGAGCCTTTGCAGACATTTATGGTGGTGCTTCATTTTATGGGGATACCAATTGGCCATCATCAACATCCGAGCGAGATGGTTCTGGTTCCTTTGGTTATGGACTTGGTAGTACCACTTCGGATGTTCCGGATAAAAGTTCTCCTGGTTATGTTGGTGGTTATAGTGTTAATAAGGGACAATCAAATAGAGGTAAGATTTCGTACTTGGCATCGTCATGGTGTTATTTATATTCATGGGAGTTTAGTAGCATAATCTTGTTTAAGTGTTGTACAAGCATTACTAAAAGAACCTTAAAACCTTCCATATGAGGCTCCACTAGATTTTACTTCTTTTGGCTCGGCTTACATTTTTCTGCATTTCCTCTTAGTAATATAAATCTCCTTTTGTTAATAACTGCATGACCGCTTGCTAGTTTTAACCAGAGTGTCAGTCAAGAGTGATAGACATCTTTTGAACAAAATGATCGTATGATGCATTTATTATTGAGTGTGGTTGTTTATATGTAACGTGTATAACTTTGCATTTTAGAGTTTTGTACTATCTCTGAAATCAGTTATATAGTTTGTTAGCTTTTAATATCCAAGAGGGGACAAGAGAAAAAGAGAGTGAAGTTTTGATTGACTAATTACTGCCACTAAAAGTTTTTAAGTATGATATTAATGTTGAAACTGTCTTACGAAAATAATTGTTTTCTAATACAAATATACTTATCGTAGAGTAACAATAGCACAAATAAACTCTGATACTTCTCACCTATCTTATTGTTTGGTTGTTCTATTGTTAAAATGTTTGTCTTTTGTTAAGTTGAATTGGTTGTTTTGGCCACTAATGAGATATAGTGTTTCCCAATTGGAAGGTTTTAAGTAACTGTATTTTAGAATTGGTAGCACCTTTAACTTTATGTTTTATTAAGCTATAAATAAGAATTCTTGTTATTGACAGAGGGGCATCATTCTGTTTTCTTGACTTGTCACTATCTTCTAGACTTTTCTCTGTATATTTGAGACCTGATAATTTGCTTATAGGTCCCTTTTGTCACTCCTTGCCTTTTTCTTTAATTTAAATTCATGAAATCACGATGGTTACTACTAAACGAGTTAAGTGCACTTTATTTCATTGTCAAAGGGCAATAGTTTGTATCCAGCCATTGTAGAACATGCCATTATACCATGATACCTATAATAGAAAACATGCTTCTTAGTGCACTCCCAAAAACATTGTTATAAATACTTAGTTTGTACTGACAGATTTTGTTTTTCTCTTGGTTCAGGAATTGCTACCTAGAAGATTAATTTGGTTATCACTATACTGTACGTGAAGGTAACTTGTGACACAAGTGATCACTGAGTTCTGCTCATTTCCGTCGTTTATCAATATATTTCAGTTTTAAGAAAGTTGGTTATCTAGAGCTAAAAATGAAGTGCCTGTTTTTGGAGAAATACATTTTTAGAGTTGGGGATCATAAGAGCGTTTGTGTGAGGCTTGAGTTCCGAGTTACGTTTTTAGGGTTCAGTTTTTGGTATTCGAGTGAGATGTAAAAACAGATTCCGGATATAGTCAGAAAATGTATCATGCATCTCATGTAATGCGGTGATGCATAACTATATAGATTATAGACTATTTTTTCCCTTAGATTTTCTGTTCTGTAATGGCTCTGGCAAAGTTGTGGGTTCTTGTCAGCTATGCTTTGTTTTATTTTTGGTCCTTTTCTTCCATTATTTGGGATCGTCTTTCAGCCAGAATGTCCCCGAGAGATACTTTTTTATTTATTAGTTTGAAACATTGAAAAGGGGTACCCATCTAGGGTTCGTCCGAATAAGCATGGAAGCTTTTGTGCTAACAGGGTTGGAACTTTCTTTCTGAAATACTGAAATGAATTGTTTGAATTGTTTTTTCACACTAAATATGGAAGCCTTGTTGGTAATATGTATGTGCTATTTGTCAGTTGTTATTTGTTATATTGTTTTAACATAAGGTTTCCCCCTGGCTATAAAATGATTCATTTTCTAATTTATTTGATCAAAGTTAGCGCTATTTTGATTATCCTGCTGATCTTTCTGTTAACCTCAAACTGGATTTGAATACGAGCTCGCGGTGATCGTGTTGTCAAATGTTGTTTGTTTTTAGCTTTTTATCGTTGAGCTTTGGTGTTATTTGTATCTATTTTGTTTCGAGTCTTTGAGCTAAGTTTTTTTTTGTATTGTTCTCTCTAGGAATTAATTTAATCTGCCACATCAAATTAAATTCTTAAAATATAATAAATATTTTTTTTATAAATATTTTATTATTAATCAAATTTATCTAAAATATTCTAAATATATTAGTATTATTAAAGTTTATATAATCTATATGTAATTAGTTTTTTAGTTAAAATAAATTGGTTAAATGAATTAATTTGACAATACAAAAAATTAAAATTTATATGGAATTATTTATCATTTTTAACAATAAAAACTAATTCGTTTTTTAAAAATTATTTGGTGTAAATAAAAAAGATTAATTTTTATGTATTAATTCCGCATTAGTATTTAAAACAATAAATTATATAATGATTTCATATAATTTGCAAAATTTACGTTATTTAAAATGCAATTTCTAATTTTATTTCTTTTAATTATATATATAGTTATATTTCTATTCAAAAAAGTTATATTTTGATATACAAAATGTGTGAAAAAAATTACACAACCCTTCATATTTAAACTATAAAATCTAAACTTAAATCCCTAACTCTAAAACCCTAAAACCTAAACCCAAAACCATAAACTCTAAATTCTACACCCTATAACCTAAACTCCTAAATCCTAACTTAAATCTCTAAACCCTAAAATTAGAAAGCAAGGATTTAGAGATTTAGGTTGTGGTTTAAGGTTTAGGTTGTAGGGTATAGAATTTAAGATTTATGATTAGAATTTAGAGTTTAAAATTTAAAGTTTAGGGTTTAAGTTTTAGAGCGTTAAGGCCAATGATTTAGGTTTTAGATTTTATAATATGAAAGGTTGTATAATTTTTTTTACACAGTTTGTGTATTAAAATATAACATTTTCTTTATATATATATAAAGAAAGGGTTATATTTTTTATACAAAGCTGTGTAAAAAAAAATTTTACACAAACTTTCATATTTAAACAATTAGACTATAAAATCTCAAACCTAAATTCCTAACCCTAAAACCCTAAACTCTAATCATAAATATTAAATTCTACACACTACAACCTAAACCCCTAAACCCTAACCTTAAACCATAAACCCTAAAATTAAAAGGCTTGTGTAAACTTTAGCAAGCTTGCGTATCAAAGTATTTTTCATAAAGAAAAGTTTAATTATAACTATTTTAGGTAATATCTGTTCATAATTTTTTTTAACTTTTAATAAGACACACATCTTACAAATAAAGCTATTCAAACCCTGATATCTTAAGATGAACATCATTATTTTACTATTGAGATCACTCGTTGAGTTCTAAACCATACATTTTTTTATTGTTTAGTGTGATTACAAAATAATATTTATTCATTAATTCTAACACTCTAACAAGTTTTAAACTATAAATATTTTTTTAAAAAATCGTTGTTTTTCCAAATCAAATTCGTTAACTATTAAAAATAAGGAAAAAACTTTGATACACAGGCCGTGTAAACTTTAGTTTATACGTGCCTTTTAGTTTTAGGGGTTATGGTTTTAGTTTAGGGTTTTAGGTTTAGGGGTTTAGGTTGTAGGGTTTAGAGTTTAAGGTTAATATTTAGAATTTAGGGTTTAGGGTTTAGAGTGTGGGGTTTAGTTTTTTAGGGTTAGGAATTTAGGATTTTGTTTTTTATAGTGTAAATACACAAGCTTGTGTAAATTTAATTTTACACAACATGTGTATCAAAGTTTTACCCTAAAAATAAACATGAAAAAGAAATAATAAAGGTAAAACTTTATTATTTTTAGGGCAAAACTTTGATATCAGGCTGTGTATTTACACTATAAAAAATTAAATCCTAAATTCCTAACCCTAACCCTAAAAAACTAAACCCACATTCTAAACAACTAAATTCTAAACATTAACCTTAAATTCTAAACCCTACAACTTAAACCCTAAACTTTAAACCCTAAACTAAAACTCTAACCCCTAAAACTAAAATGTACGTATAAACTTTTATCTGTATCCGAACAAAAACTTTTTCCCTTACGTTTTCCTTGTTGCATTTATATAATACAAATTTATATGAATATATTTTTAATTGAATTTGCATTTTGGGTGTTAGAAAAAGGTGGATTTTTACTACAAGAAAGGACGGAATAAATTGAAAAGAAAAAATATTATTTGAAGGGGGAAAGGCAAATAGAAGAGAACAAAGAGGATGAAATTAACCTCCTCTATTCTTCTTATTGTGCCTCCTTTCAGATCTTAGTTTGTTTGCAAGATTTGGCACTTGGGTTTGCTTTGATTGGTAAGTTTTTCTTTTTTTTGTTGTTGTTGTTGATGAATCTGAATTTGTGTTTTAAACCTTTTGCTTAAATTTGCAATAAACTTGTACAGCTAATATCAGGTTTCTGATTGATCATCTATCTGGGTTTTGGTTTTTTGCCTCTTTCATTTCTGAATTCCAGGTGAAGCTAAATTCTGCGTTGGTCGGTTTATTCACCGTTGAAGGATCTGTTTGTTTTTAGCTTTGAATCGGAGAGAAATTTTCTTTGCTAATCGGATTACACTTTTTGTTAGATAGAAGGTATTGAATTCTACCTGCATTATTGTGATTAGATTGTTATAGTCAATAAAAGACATGATTTTGATTTGATATTGTTAATTTGATTCATGAACAAGGAGCATTTTGGTATTGGTTTGTTGTTGCAATGAAATTTTCATATATTGCATTTGATCCAGTAATGAATTTGACCATTAAAGTTTGTATTTGGTTTAGATTTGCAGATGGTTTGGAGTTTGTATTGATCAAACTAGTTTTTCTATAATGCAGAGAAAGATGTCTGAGAATGGTAAGCTATTTATTGGTGGAATATCTTGGGACACTAATGAAGAGCGCCTCAAGGAGTATTTCAGCAGTTTTGGTGAAGTGGTAGAGGCAGTGATCATGAAGGATCGGACCACAGGGCGTGCTCGAGGTTTCGGTTTCATAGTTTTCTCCGACCCAGCCGTTGCTGAGAAAGTCATCAAGGAGAAACACAATATTGATGGCAGGATGGTAAGATGTTGATCTTTATATGAATGTTGTCCAATTTACTTTTCACCTTTGCTATTAGCATACTGAAGTAAGAGGGGGAAATTCAACTTCTTATTGAGTTTATGAACCTGATATTGTAGCTGCAGGGATTCATATAGTTCTGGTTCTGCGTCCAACTAAATTTCAAAATTAAGCCGAGTGCAACTGTTTCATGCTTTCTCCCATTTATCTATTCCTTTTGCAAAGATAGTGGTTATGTTTGTTCTCTAAAGGATTAATTTTCATCATTGAGTTATTCATGCACAGGTTGAGGCAAAAAAGGCAGTTCCGAGGGATGACCAGAACATTACGAGTAGAAGCACTAGTAGCATCCAGGGTTCTCCTGGTCCAGGCCGCACAAGAAAGATTTTTGTAGGAGGTTTAGCATCTACAGTCACAGAGAGTGACTTCAAGACATATTTTGATCAGTTTGGGAATATCACAGATGTTGTAGTGATGTATGATCACAACACCCAAAGGCCTAGGGGTTTCGGATTCATTACTTATGATTCAGAAGAGGCAGTTGATAAAGTGTTGCTAAAAAATTTTCATGAACTGAATGGTAAAATGGTCGAGGTTAAACGAGCAGTACCCAAAGAGTTATCGCCTGGCCCTACTCGTAGCCCACTTAATGTATATAACTATGGTTTGAATAGGGTCAACACCTTTGTCAATGGCTACACCCAGGGATGTAATCCTAATAACATTGGAGCCTATGGACTTAGGATGGATGGTAGATTCAGTCCAGGTGCTGGTGTTCGAAGTGGGTTTCCTACTTTTGGTCCTGGTTTTGGATTCGGCATGAACTTTGAGCAAGGGTTGAACCCAAGTTTTGGGAACAGTACAAATTTTAGTAACTATGGACGAGGAATGAGCCCGTATTATATTGGTAATACGAATAGGTTTGGTAGTCCCATTGGCTATGATAGAAGTAATGTAGGTGGAGGTAATAGTTCCTTTTTCAGCTCAGTGACCCGGAATCTTTGGGGAAATGGAGGGCTCAATTATAATGCAAATGCTGCCAGTTCAAGTGCCAATGCAGGATCTGCAAGTGGGAGTGTAGGAGCAAGTGCCTTTGGAAATAGCGGAATTAATTGGAGTTCTTCTCCAATTTCCATTCAAGGTGGAAGTAATAATGTCTCTACCAATAGTGTGAATTTCGGATATGGAAGTGGTGATAACAGCTTGGGGTTGGGGACTGCAGGGTATGAGAGAAACACTGGGACCAATGTGGTGCCAACATCATCATATGCAGCATCAAATGGTGGGTATGATGGAGCCTTTGCTGATATTTATGGTGGTGCTTCATTTTATGGGGATGCCAATTGGCCATCATCAACTTCCGAGCGAGATGGTTCTGGTTCATTTGGTTATGGACTTGGCAGTACCACTTCTGATGTACCGGGTAAAAGTTCTCCTGGTTATGTTGGTGGTTATAGTGTTAATAAGGGACAATCAAATCGAGGTAAGACTTCATACTTGGCATCGTCATGGTGTTATTTATATTCATGGGAGTTTAGTAGCACAATCTTGTTTAAGTGTTGTACAAGCATTACTAAAAGAACCTTAAAACCGAGATCCACTAATTGGACGAATAGTCAAGGACGCTCATGTTGCCCCATCTTGTATGTGGGTTCAAATCCTTGCATTTGCCTTGGGAATGTAATACCTCTATTTAATAAAAAAAAACTCTTAAAACCTTCCATATGAGGCTCTGCTAGTTTTTACTTCATTTGGCTAGGCGTAAATTTTTCTGCATTCCTCGTAGTAATATAATTTTTCTTTTGTTAATATACGCACGACTGCTTGCTAGTTTTAACCAGAATGTCAGTTAAGAGTGATAGTCATCTTTTGAACATAATGATCGTATGATTCATTTATTAGTTGAGTGTGGTTGTTTATATGTAACGTGTATAACTTTTCATTTGAGAGTTTTGTACTATCTCTGAAATCGGTTATATAATTTGTTAGCTTTTAATAAAGCTTTGAATCTCCAAGGAGGGGACAAGAGAAAAAGAGAGTGAAGTTTTGATTGACTAATTACTTCCACTAAATGTTTTTAAATATGATATTAATGTTGAAACTGTTTTACGAAAATAATTGTTCTCTTATATGAATATATTTATCGTAGAGTAACAATAGCACAAATAAACTCTGATACTTCTCACCTATCTTATTGTTAAAATGTTTGTCTTTGCACATGTTGAATTGGTTATTTTGGTCACTAATGAGATGGTGTTTCCCACATCTAAGATCTATTTGAAGGTTTTAAGTAATTGTATTTTAGAATTGGTAGCACCTTTAACTTTATGTTTTAGTAAGCTATAAATAAGAATTTTTGTTTATGGAATGCCAAGATATTAGTTGTTGAAGTCTAAGATCATATTTGATGGGGAAAATACAAGTATCTTATAACGACACATTTCTTCTGTCCTCCGCCTTCTGTAGTTCGGTTTCTAGTCATTCGATTTTTTGTTGTTTGTTCCTTCTTCTGAACGAGGCTAGTAAACTACTGGCTTCTGCTCTTTCTTCTTTGGTTTCCCCCTTTAAAACATATAGGTTTGGTGGGACTAAGGCCTACTCTACAATTTTCCTGTTGATTGTGATGCATCATGTTTCAAATCATAAAATGGATATGATCTATGAGAAGAAAGATGCCAGAAACAGAATGGCAAATACTAACGGGTAGAATCTGGGCCTTGCACATTTAGATTTAGCATTGTATTCATGATATGACATCGTGACTTTTAACTTTGTTTCTCTTGGTATTGACAGAGGGGCATCATTCTGTTTTCTTGACTTGTCACTATCTTCTAGGTTTTTCTTTCTGTAGATTTGAGACCTGATAATTTTCTGTTAGGTCTCTTCTGTCACTCCTTGCTTTTTCTTTAATTAAGTTCATGAAAACACGATAGTTACAATTAAACGAGCTAAGTGCACTGTATTTCATTGTCAAAAGGCAATAGTTTGTATACAGCCATTGTAGGACATGCTCTTATACCATGATGCCTATAATAGAAAACATTCTTCTTAGTGCACTCCCAAAAACATTGTTATAAATACTTAGTTTCTTTGTACTGACAGATTTTGATTTTCTCTTGGTTCAGGAATTGCTACCTAGAAGATTGATTTGGTTATCATTATATTGTAGGAGGAGATAACTTGTGAAGCAAGTAATCACTGAGTTCTTCTCATTTATCAATATGTTTCAGTTTTAAGAAAGTTGGTTATATAGAGCTAAATGAAGTGGCTCTTTTTGGAGAAATTCATTTTTAGAGCTTTTGTGTTGAGGCTTGAGTTCCGAGTTACGTTTTTAGGGTTCAGTTTTTGGTATTCGAGTGAGATGTAAAATCAGATTCCGGATATAGTCAGAAAATGCATCATGCATCTCATGTAAGGTGGTGATGCATAACCATATAGATTATAGACTATTTCCCCCCCTTAGATTTTCTGTTCCGTAATGGCTCTGGCAAAGTTGTGGGTTCTTGTCAGCTATGTTTTGTTTTTGGTCCTTTTCTTCCATTATTTGGGATTGTCTTTCAGCCAGAATGTACCTGAGAGATTCTTTTACAGTTTTTAGTGTGAAACATTGAAAGGGATACCCATCTAGGGTTCTCCGAATAAGTTACAGACGCATGCTCTTTCGTTCGCCGTTGAAACTTTCTTTCTGAAATACTGGAATGAATGGTTTGAATTGATTCTTCACACTAAATATGGAAGCCTGGTTGGTAATTAGTTATGTACAGTATATGTTATTTGTCAGCTGTTGTTTGTTATTTTCCACTTGAATGTCAATTTGGGAAAAAGCTTTTAAATATCTGCAAATTGCTTAAATATCCAAGTTGATCTTCTCAACTATGAATAATGATTCTATATTATGATAGTGACACCTTAAAGGGTCACCATTTGGCTTCCAGCTTTATCAAAAGAGGCAAATATATCATATTCTTTCTCAAGCTGCCATTTCCTCAACACCCTTTCTAAACTTTTCGTCCCTTTCAATTTTGAGTTATAACTTGTAAAAGTTTCGAGTTTGAATTTGCACAACTCAAAAAATCGGAAAATCAAATTTTATAATTTTTTGATTTAGTCCTTGATTTCCTTTTTTTTCTTTAATCCATTCTCCATTTTTTACTACATTTGAACTACATGTTCCTACACCAGTGTAAAATATCTATTTAGCTTCAATTCATATTTTCTAAATTTTTCACCTTTTGCAATTTTAACCTCTCGACTTTGCATGATTTTCTCATTTTTTCAATTTTTCATTCGTTTTAAGTCAATTTTTGATCAAATTTGATACAATACGTATGTAGATTCAATTCATATTTTTTAAAATAAACTTCTTATTTTTTTGTATTTTATCCCCTCAACTTTGTATAGTTTCTTCATTTCTTCGACTCTTTCGTTTTAAGTCCATTTAACCAAATTTAAACCACATTCTCGTCTACCACTATATGATATATATGTAAATTAAACTCATATTTTTTAACAAAAAATATTTTTTTCTTCAATTCAGCCCATTAACTTTGCATGATTTCCTCATTTCTTCAATTTCTCGTTTGTTTTAAGTCAATTTTTGATCAAATTTGATACAATACGTATGTAGATTCAATTCATATTTTTTAAAATAAACTTCTTATTTTTTTTGTATTTTATCCCCTCAACTTTGAATAGTTTCTTCATTTCTTCGACTCCTTCTTTTAAGTCCATTTAACCAAATTTAAACCACATGCTCGTCTACCACTATATGATATATATGTAAATTCAACTCATATTTTTTAACAAATTTTTTTTTTCAATTCAGTCCATTAACTTTGCATTTTATTCAATTTGTTCCTTCAACGGTATTTTTTTTGTAAATTCTTTCTTCTCATCAATTCCTTGACTCCTTTATACTTCCATCAATACTTTATCCTCAAAAGTTAATTCTTTAAAAATAACATCATAAATATATTTTAGAATTTTAGATGATATTTTTTATTAAACAAAATTTTATTTTAGTCGCTTAACTTTGCATTTTATTCAATTTTACTCATCCAGTGGTTATTAATTAGTGTAGAACTAATTGGGTTTTACTTAGTGTAAGTGGATACTATATAGGAAAAAACTTTGATACACAGGCCGTGTAAATTTTAGTTTACACGTGCCTTTTAGTTTTAGGGGTTAGGATTTTAGTTTAGGTTTTAAAGTTTAGGGGTTTAGGTTGTAGGGTTTAGAATTTAAGGTTAGTGTTTAGAATTTAGTGTATAGGGTTTAAGGTTTAGGGTTAAAAATTTAGGATTTGAGTTTTTATAGTGTAAATACACAGGCTTGTGTAAAATTAATTTTACACAGCCTGTGTATCAAAGTTTTACCCTACTATATATACCTTATATGATTAGAGAAAGTCATTTAAATTAGAATCAATTCGTACTATAACATTATAAATAATTACATGTGAATTTGTATAGAAACTCAACTCGAATTGAAAATTTTCAAATAGAATTCAAATCATAAAATAAGGCTCATCAACTCGGATAACTCAAAATTTTTTAACTCGTCTCGATCGAATATTTACCCATATGTGAATTGTTAAAAATTCCAACCCTACAAAGCCACACGAGGGCACAAATAATAAATTGTAAAGTGGGGGGAAAACTAATGGGGAAGGGCACTAGGCCGGCAATATTTCCCTTTGAAAGGACCATAGACCCTGAAAACAAAATGTATGAACCAATTACTTTTTTTATTTGAACAGATTATTTAAATGATTTTGGACTTTGGTGGTGGTGGTGTTTAGATGTTAACTGGTCTGGTTGGTAGCATCCGCCGTTGATGCTTCATCTTTCATGCCGCCGGTTTTTGCAGGTGGCAAAATGTATATTAACAGCCTTTTTCTTTTCTCAAACAAGTAGAGTACTACAGATTGCAGAAGACATCATATTTGAAACTTCTCATTGAAAAGCAAAATTCCCTCCATCTTTACATAAAAGAACAAAACAAAAACTTGTTGCTTTGAACAATGGGAAGCAACTTGTATATTTTGGCTATAAACACAACAACTGGAAACCTGTTGTTCAAAGCAGTTTACAGTTGATATCATAAAAAGATTAAACCCCAAATTTGATGTTCAGATAAACATTAATGTCGCATTCAGTTTTCTTTCTTTTGTTTAGGTAAGGATTCCACTCCCTTTCTCCGACCCTGAAATCAGTCCTCCTGATACAAGCATGAGAGGGGTCAAAATAATCATCTTGGAAAAGAAGTTGAAACTGCTTTGCAAGTCAGAAACATTAGTCAACTTGCGAAGCATTTTTGGATGGGATCCAGGCATTTATGGGTCAACATGTCTTCATAAAACTTGTCCGGATGCAAATTAGCTTTCTAACGCATCTTGAAAAGCCTCAATCGGACATCTGGATCTCAAGATACGTCTATTTTAGTGAAGACAGCGCATGCAGAAATTCCTATACTGGATTAATACGAGATTTTTGGATAATTACGAATTTTCAAGATTTTATTTGATTATTTGTAATTTAAATCAACATAGGATTCTGCATATGATCAGATTTATTTAATTAGGATTTTATTTTTAGCATTTATTTATTATTAGAAGTTACTTATCTAATTAGGAGATTAAATTTTAGTATTTATTTATTGTATTTAATTCCTAAGTTTAGTAGGATTAAAACTTCTCCACGGCCTATATAAAGGAGGCTTCACCCACATTGTAATTCAGATTTCATTGATTAATAAAAAGTTCTCTTTTGAGATTTTAGTATTCTTTGAGTTTGCATGTGTTCGGTAAACTTGTCTAGAAGCCATCTTCAACATAAGATCATCGAGTTCTTGTGAGGGAGATCATCTTCACACTCTTGCTTGCCTAGGTAATTGCATATAGGAGGGTGGGTTAGAGCCGCTTGAGGTTGCTTGCTTAGATAATTGCGTCTAAGAGGGTGCCGAGGACAAAACAACAACTATCAATTCATCACGTCATCTCCACATATTCAAGCTTCCTCCATTGACGCCACCACCATAAGCAAATCTGAATTTTTAGATTTGTTCTTTATTTTGGTTTGTTTTGTTTTTCTCTTTATTCGAATTTGCGCTTGTCACGGGGCCATTACCCTCTTCCCAAAAGACATGTCTGATAGGATGTGCAGCGCCACCGTATTTATATCTCAAGACTTCCTTTTTCCTTTCCGATGTGGGATTAATGACCCCGCCTCTTCTCAGGCGTGACATTTTCCCCCACTCAACCTCGTGACGCCTTCGTCACGAGCTTCCGCTCTCGTGATGGGCCACCTTGTCACAATTGTCCACCCTGTCTACCCTACTCATGGGCCCTCGGCGTGAAATCGGGCAGTCAAAGGGTCGCTTTGATACCACTTGTTACGGGACCATTACCCTCTTCCCAAAAGACATGTCTGATAGGATGTGCAGCACCACCGTATTTATATCCCAAGACCTCCCTTTTCCTTTTCGATGTGGGATTAATGACCCCGTCTCTTCTCAGGCGTGACATTCTCCCCCACTCAACTTGCGAAGCATAAGCAGAATCCTATGTTGATTTAAATTACAAATAATCAAATAAAATCTTGAAAATTCGTAGTTATCCAAATATCTCGTATTAATCCCGTATAGGAATTTCTGCATGCGTTGTCTTCGTTAAAATAGCGTATCTTGAGATCCAGATGTCCGATTGAGGCGTTTCAAGATGCGTTAGAAAGCTAATTTGTAGCCGGACAAGTTTTAAGAAGACATGTTGACCCATAAATTTTTGGATCCTATCCAAAAATGTTTCGCAAGTTAACTAATGTTTCTGACTTGCAAAGCAGTTTCAACTTCTTTTCCAAGATGATTATTTTGACCCCTCTCATGCTCGTATCATTCCCCCACTCCTCAAAAAGATTCGCCCTCAAATCTAGATCGGTAAATGGAGGAAGTTCATCAAAGTACCATAGAAGAGAAGACGTCTTGAAGGATCCTTTTGCAGAGTCTCTTTTTGCAATGTAATTTACAAGTTCCTTCTCATTGGGATCATCACGATTGTTCTTTTGGCCGCAAAGTAACTCATTCTCATATTCAAAATTGTTATTAATGCTAAAAGAGGAATAAGCATAAATAAAATTTTGAAAACATTCAATGATACCTTTTGATTGTAAGGTACCTTCGTCGGTGTTTGTCGTTTGATGATCATCTTGAATCGTAATAGTAAGTTCGTCACTGGAAACAAACACACTACTTATAATTTCTTCCTCATCAATAGGCAAGTTAAACTCTCGATGGTATCGTCTTTCTCATGTTCTTTAGAAGAACAAATTTCTTGATCATGCTCCGGATCACGAATTTCAATATCATTAGAAGACATAAATTCAGACATATATCTCTCAAATTTTTTTTTTGAAAATAAAACTTATCTGAACAATCATACCCTGAATGATCTAGTCGACAACAATAATGACATCGAGTCCCCAAAAGGGTAAAATCCAATACGTTTCTCAATGACATCCTCAAGAACGACCTGAATCCGATACCAAATGATAGAGTAGCGCAAATTCGAATAGTCGACAACAATAATGACATCGAGTCCCCAAAAGGGTAAAATCCAATACGTTTCTCAATGACATCCTCAAGAACGACCTGAATCCGATACCAAATGATAGAGTAGCGCAAATTCGAATAAAGAGAAAAACAAAACAAACCAAAATAATGAACAAATCTAAAAATTCAGATTTGCTTATGGTGATGGAGGAAGCTTGAATATGTGGAGATGGCGTGATGAATTGATAGTTGTTGTTTTGTCCTCGGCATCCTCTTTGACGCAATTATCTAAGCAAGCAACCTCAAGCGGCTCTAACCCACCCTCCTAGATGCAATTACCTAGGCAAGCAAGAATGTGAAGATGATCTCCCTCACAAGAACTCGATGATCTTATGTTGAAGATGGCTTCTAGACAAGTTTACCGAACACTTGCAAACTCAAAAAATACTAAAATCTCCAAAGAGAACTTTTTATTAATCAATGAAATCTGAATTACAATGTGGGTGAAGCCTCTTTTATATAGGCCATGGAGAAGTTTTAATCCTACTAAACTTAGGAATTAAATACAATAAATAAATGCTAAAATCTAATATCCTAATTAGATAAGTAACTTCTAATAATAAATAAATGCTAAAAATAAAATTCTAATTAAATAAATCTGATCCTAATAGATATTGCAGAATCCTATGTTGATTTAAATTACAAATAATCAAATAAAATCTTGAAAATTCGTAATTATCCAAAAATCCCGTATTAATCTCGTATAAGAATTTCTGCATGCGCTGTCTTCGCTAAAATAGACGTATCTTGAGATCCAGATGTCCGATTGAGGCGTTTCATGATGCGTTAGAAAGCTAATTTGCAGCCGGACAAGTTTTAAGAAGACATGTTGACCCATAAATGCCTGGATCCCATCCAAAAATGCTTCGCAAGTTGACTAATGTTTCTGACTTGCAAAGCAGTTTCAACTTCTTTTCCAAGATGATTATTTTGACCCCTCTCATGCTCGTATCACCTCCTCTCCTCATATTTTCTTCTTTAGATTTCCTACAAAATATAACCCAAGAATTCACTTCCAAAGCTATGCAAACGCCTACCAGTGTCGACAAGCACAAACAATACGCCAACTTCACATACGACCTGCCTTCACCGATCACTTCGAAGCCTTGGAAAACATTCACAACCCCAAGCACCACACAGGAATACCCAACAAAATGGTGGTAAGATTTCCGGTACTTCCTGAATTTATGTGTAGTCTTAGGCCTAAACAGCAGAGCAAGTGTTTGCAGAGCCCCCAACCAAAACGCTGTTAATCCGAGCTTCCTATGGAGTCCATAAGTCACTCCTGCTGACATTCCACCCATCCTGATCCCAATTGCAAACCCCACGGTTCCGAGGAAAAATGCCGACAACTGGATCCCCGAATGGACGTAAAACCAAGTAGGTACTAGCGCTTGTACGTGGCGCAAGTATCGAGCCATGACGGCTCCCATCGGTAGTAATACCCCCCAGGAGATGGCGTTAAGGATTCGAGCTTGAGCATATCCATGTTGTTGTGCCGTGTAGCGGCTGAACCAGACAAGACATCGAACGTGATTATCGAGGAAAGATCGTTAGACGTTGTGGGATGGATGGTTGGGGAGTAGCCTTGGACATACAATCCTCTGTTCCAAACGTGGCGGATCTTGGTCTTGTTCGGTACAAGTTTCACCGTGGCATAAATTGAACCGTTGCACCATTGTGTATAGTAGCCATCTTGCCACCATACATGGTAGCCGGCGAAGAAATCATGTGGATTTCGAGTGGTCGAGAGAGGAGGGGTGATTTTTGGAGATTGACAGACGGGTCTAGAATGTAAGGCAGTAGTACCAACTGTCCGGAATTAGGGTCCGGAAACGCAACGAGGGCATGCGAACCGGTCATTTCGGGGGACGTGGGATTGATTCCCCACCCGACCCAACCGGAAGGCGAAATGAAAGTGCCGAAGAAACAGAGGTCTAACGTGCCATTGTGTGGATGGAATGTCCAAGCAATCGAGGCTTGTTGTGTGGGGAGTGTCGTGCATTTTTGGAAAGTTTTTGTGGCGGTGACGGTGCTGCAATGGGCTGAAAATGCAGTGTTTAGATGGGAAATGGAAAGGAAAAGAAAGAAGAGAAAGTTCATGGTTGTGGAATTGGATGAGGAATGAATGTCGGAAGGAAGCTTTTGTTTTAACATCTATGAGTTGAGATTGATAGCGAGGTTTTGTTGGGGCACTGAAAGTGGTTTGTCATGATTCTTATCCAACCAATTATGGGAATGTCGTGGGAGTGCTTTGCTTTGAAGTTAAGACTTCAAATTTAGGGTCTATAGATTTTTTATTTAACCCGTATCTAATTCATTGGTCGATTAATCTATATTAGATTTTTAATAGGGGCGATCTCTTAATCCAATTTTCTCCTTTTACAACTTTAAGATTTAAACTTTTAACTTTACTTAAAGAATCTAACGTTTTATTTCATTTAAATCAACTGATTATTAATAGAGCAGATATATTTTAAAAAACAGCTTTGTATTGTTTTATATGTTATACTAAAAAAAATCTTGGAATGAAGCATCTTTTCATCATTGCAGATAGCAATTTCTTAATTATTACAATTAAGTAAATTATAAAAACAAGTTTTTGTTAGGAGAAAAAGGCTAATGAATTGCAACTTCAGTGGACATGTCCCACTCTGGTTGATTTGCGAGGAACAGTCATCATTTGCAAGTGGAAACCTCCATTTACTCGGAAAATTTGTATTGTAGTCTGTAGACTGAATTTCATAAAGCTTTTGCTCCATCATTTTCAATCATTTTTAGATTTCGTAATGGAAGATGTCACTAGTTTTTGGATTATTCTAATTCAATTTTGTTCAGTTAAATAAATGAAAATAGATGATTAATAAATTATGAGAAAAATATTTTATATACTGGTGATGAAAATTTTTAGATTTTAGCGTTTTAGTTATAGGGTTTAAAGATTTAATTTAGGGTTTAGAGTTTAGAAGTTTAGGGGTTTATAATTTAAGGGTTGTGGTTAAAATTTAAGGTATAGAGGTTAGGGTTTAGGTTTTAATGTAATATGTTAGGGATTTTAAGTTTTAACTTATAAACCTTAAATTCTAACCACAATCTATAAATTCTAAACACTTAAACTTAAACCCTTAAATCATAAACCTTAAATTAAATAACTAAACCCTAAATCTAAGGTGTGTATATGTTATAATTGCCCATAAATTATTTGTGGTTATTAATAATGAGAATTATGACCATGATGTTAATAAAATCTTTACAATAAATCTGCAGGAACATTATTTAATATTTGTAATTTTCAAATACAGATTTGAAGGGTGAAAATCTTACATCTCATCGCATTTGTCCCTAAGATGACAGGAAGTTGATGAGTCCCATTGACTCAACATTCTGCCCCGACAACAGATGAACCTGAGGAATGTTCTCGACACCGTACTCCCACCTTGCCACACATGATTGAAACTCGTTTGATTCCCCAACGGCCCCAGCACACCAAAGATAATCATCTGTTGGTCAACATATTCCGCGGAGACGTCCGAAACCGGAATGCCGAGCTCCCCGGGCAGCATCGAAGGGTTGTAGCTTGTTATCGATGTCGAGTAAGCGATCATGCTGCCATTAGAATGTCGGAGAGCGACCAGAGCTTGAGAACCAATCATGCCTCTCCCCACAGGGTTTAGTGCCCAAGCAATCCATCCCATGGGAATCTGGGCAGCTCTGTATGCAATCTGGACCTTTGTGGTGAGTTGGCTGTAGTTCCAGTGTAATATTGCTTAGGAATGAGTAGTTGAAGCAAGTTTCAGATGAGGAAATGGGAACCAGAGATGCGAAAGTGCAGAGCAGCAGGATCAAACTAGTGGTTTTAGCCCTGAAATATGCTAGAATATTAGGGCTTGCTGATGGGTGTGATGAACAGTTGGTTCATATATATTTCCTCATGTCTTACCATTTTCATTTCCAACCTAATAGGTAAAAATCTATTCAAACATAAAACAAATATAACAACCCAAATTATATATATAGGTAATTATTCTATGCAAAGTGGCGGAGCAAGGATTTTCATACAGTGAGGTCAAATTGAAGTATAAGGTATGTGAGATTCTCATTCCGCTAGAATAAATATTATTGACCCCGCACCCCAACAAATCAAGTGGGATCAATTCTAATATTTCCTATGAAAAATTATATATTAATTCCTTGAAAATCTCATACCCAAACAAATCAAGTGGGGTCAATTGCACCCCTCATATTCGCATGTACATTTGCCCATGTCTATGCACAAGCGCTTGTGAAAATTTTGTTTGCGCTTGTGGAAACTTTGTTTACACAAGCGCCTTAGTTTTACGGTTTAGAGACTCCGTTTAAGATTCTATTATAAAATTATAAAATATATTGTCAAGTAGAGACGGACACAAGATTTTAAGATAAGAGGTGCGAACTTTTAAAAAGATGAAGTATATTAAAAAAGTTGGAGGATGTAAAATTATAAAATTTTAAGATTAGGTCATTAATAAAAAATAAAGAAAATATTTAAATTATATGAGAATTTAAAATTTTAAAATATGCAACTGCACTCCAACACCCTTGGTTACATCCTTGTAGTCCAGCACAAACTATATAAGGCAGATGTAAATAGAACCAATTATCAAATATTGGTAAATGTTTTATGAAGCAATATTGTTTGGATGAATCAACAAAAAAATATGGGTGAAACGCCTTAAACTATATTATCTCAAAAATTAACGAAGGGAACTTCAAAGTTTATAATGAGTAAACTGGTTGGTTCAAATAGTAAGCAGTTCGGTATCGTTTAAACAAGTCTTGAATTGAGACTTTGTATATGTAGAAAATTTTTGCTAGGAGATTTACCCAACAAAATCAGATGTATGACGCATTTCAGTTCGGATTAGTTAAGACAAAGCTATGGGAAACCGAGAAAAAACCCAAAAAAATAGAATAGGAAAAATAAGATTTTTTTAGTGTATAATTTAATTTTAGAGTTAACATGTATAATTTAATTTTTTAGTGTTAGTGTATAGAAAGAAATACCAAAAAAGAATAAAAGATTTTTCTTTTTTAAAAAAATAAGAAAAATATTGATTAAATTGTTTAGGCAGCTGTTTTTAAATTAATTGACATTAAATGAAAATTTCAACTTGTAATATAAAATTACGAGCGATCCAAGATTTTAACGGACGTGAAATAAATGAGACGTGATTAAGATCGTTGTTCGACCGATTCAGTAAAAAGTACATAAAAATAAGGGTAAAGTATACAAATAGTCACTAAACTATCTTTAAAAATACAAAATTGTCATCAAACTTTCAAATGTTATATAATGGGCATTAAACTTTAGTGTTTGTTATAAAATGGTCACTGACTTTTAATTGTCGTTAATTGGGTGACGTGACAGTTACAGAAATTTAAATAATATAACATTTAATCCTTCATATTGACACATTTAATTAATTTATTCCTAATTTAACCCTCATTATTGATGTCTAAATTGATTGAATGTGTAAATATTAAGGATTAAATATGTTATTATACAAATTTTTGTAACTGTCACGTCTCCCAGTTAACGACAGTTAACGGTCTAGTGACCATTTTGTAATAAAAATTAAAATTTAATGACCATTATGTAATTTTTAAAAGTTTAGTGACCATTTTATATTTTTAGGCATAGTTTAGTGACCATTTGTGTACTTTACCCTAAAAATAAATTTGACAAACTTGATCCGAGAACTTAGGTGAACTATCCCAAAGATATCAAGAGACGGAAATCAATCTCATTTACAATGATTACGTATTTGCATTTGTCATTAGTGAGAACTTAGGTGAACTATCCCAAGGAAGGGTTTATATTTAGGATAAAATTTTGATACACATACCGTATAAAATTAATTTTACATAAGTTTGTGTATTTACACTATAAAAATTTAAATCTTAAATTCCTAACCCTAAAAAACTAAACCCTAAATCTTAAACTCTATACACTAAATTCTAAACCCTACAACCTAAACCCCTAACCCTTAAACCCTAAACTAAAACTCTAACCCCTAAATCTAAAAGGCACGTGTAAACTCCTAAATCTAAAAGGCACGTGTAAACTAAAGTTTACACGGCCTGTGTATCAAAGTTTTTCCCTTATATTTAATGTACTTGTATAATTTATATATTGTTATTGAATAAGATGATAATATATTATTATAAATTGTAGAAAAATAATTTACTTTCTTTATATGGGAATAAATTTATTAAAAAAGTCGTCATTAAATACATTTTTAATGATATCTCCTTATTTGTTTCATTAATGATATAATTAGTTTTTTTAATAATTTTTATATAAAGTGAGGAGAGGGAAAAATTTGCACCTAAAAAATATTGAATCACAATTTAAAAAAGAGATAGAACAGGATATCAACTGCAAATTTTTATCCGCTTACTTTGGAGATTATTGACATTATTAATATAAATAGTTATATATTTGCTGTACATTAAATATTAATAAAAATACAACTTACATACACTTTCTTCCATGTTTCATTATTTATTTTACCAATATTTTATTTTTAATACAAGCTCTTTTTATCTTTTGAAGACTTTTCTGCTCATATTTTTTTAGCATTTTAAATGTAGTCTCGTGTTAATATATATTTTAACTTTTGATAAATTCAATTACACGTCATTAAAATTTTCTTTTTTTTACATAGACTACTCTTTAGGTCATTCTTTGCTAATTTTTATCTGTACTAAATTTGAATTCTATATATATATCCTTGTTGTTGAGTTCCCAGGGCCGGAGGACTTGAAACAACAAATTACCTTGAGAAACAAATTTTGTGAATCTTGTTTTTGTCTCCTAGGTAAGTAAGGCAATTCAGTTTCAACTTTCAACATGGAGATGAAAGCCTGGAACTTTGTCCTGTTTTCATGCCTGGCGGTTTCTTTCTTGGCTTCATCGTCTTCTGCCCAAACCTGTCGATCCCAAACATTTCCCAACAACATGCAATATGCCAACTGCACCGATCTTCCAGTTTTGGACAGTTATCTCCATTGGACATAAAACCAATCGGACGGGACAGTTGAGATTGCTTTCGGCGTGGGGTATCAATCCCAGTGGACCACGAATGGTAGGCACCCAGGCTTTGGTTGCCTTGGTCAACTCCAGTGGCGTGGCTCAGGCGTTCACAACCTCGGTTGATAGCATGAGCCCTTCCATGCAACCGACGGCTTTGAGCTTCCCGGTTCCAAGTCTTTCGGCGACGTTTGAGAATAACGAAATGACGATATTTTCTGTTTTGAGAATCCCCCAAAACTTGTCATCCACCGGCCAGATACAGCCTCATTCTACGACTGGACCCAACGTTCAATCCGCTGGAAATATCAATTTCCTTACGGGACAGTGAAGGACTGAAGGTAAATGTATTTGATTTTTGACTGTTGCAACCGGAGGATTGATCAGGAAGTGATGGTGGTTACTACCAGTATTCTATATGGTTTTCCGATCTCTATCTTGTCTTGTATAAATGTTGCTCGTCTCTATTAGAGATATTAGAGCTTATGAATAAAAAAGTAGACATTTTTTGTTTATTTTCTTGGTTAATCATTCATTTTTATCAGAACCTCTAGGCTAGCCATCGGAAACACCACTCACGGTGGCAGATGTGATCGGAGAAGTGGCTTGTTGTAAAGGTCCGTAGATCTAAGCACGTAACACATAATTAAACAAGCAATAATATAAATGGAGAATAATGGAGGTTCAGAAGTTCTTCCAAGATGATCTGCTGGCTAGCTTATGCATTCTAAGAATTGGTCCTATAAACAAAATACATGCATTAATCTATTAAAAAAACATGTATTAATAAAGTCAAAATAGTAATTTAGTAAACAGAGAATATAATATATATATATATGGGTTAGAATTCACTTACACAATATAATTTTTTTTAACTTTTACACTGGATTATTATATGAGAAAATGGATAGCTGAGATTAACTCCTTATTTTTTTTTCTTCCAAATGCTAATCTTCACATATTCTATTGTTAATCTCAGCCATCCGTTTCACCCATCCACTGATTCAAAAAACATGTAAAACTTAAAAACTCTTACATTGTGCAAACGGATCTTATCTCATATATAAAATAAGACCAGTTACACAGTGTAATTTTTTTTAACTTTTACACTTTTTTTTGGATCGTTGGATGGGTGAAATTGATTACTGAGATTAATAATAAATTATATGAATATTATCACTTGAAAAAAAAACAAAAAATTAATCTCAATCATCCATTTCACTCATCTAACAATCTAAAAAATATTTGCGTCTTTCTTTTACATCGTGATAACTGTAAGTTTCTCCATCTCTTCTAAATAATCAAATTGCTTTTTTTTATAGACGCAACAAATTTATATGAGTCTAATATTTAATTAATTAACTTAAGCTACAAGTAAGATACCGACAATTCAAAATCATATATTCTAAAGCAATAATTTACTTGAATTATAATAAAAAATATAAATTAGAAAATTTCAAAATTATTTAGTATTTTAACCTATAAGAGTAAGACTTGACATGGTCGTTGTTACCTACGTTTACTTTGTCCGTTTCCATTTTATAGAATTCAAAGACTTGATTAATCGAAAATAAAAATATATTAACATTTGTTAACAATATCTAAATTATATTTGTTATTTACTAAGTAAACTGATTTCCCTTCCGATACGAACTGAATGTGAGAATCTAGACGGCCAACGGAACAAGTGATGGTGTCCGAAACGCCGTCGGCCGGTGAAGAAAACGACACATAGACCAAGTTTAAGAATGTCTAACTCCACACGGCATCTGAATCCTAGACCCCACTTACTAATACGTATGTAGTAGTACTCGATCTTTCGATCAAACATAGCATATTCTATTAATCTATTTCTAGTTTCCATTAAATATTATTTCATTTACTTTGTTAAATTATTTTATTTTAAATGTTGATATGTGATTAGCATAATCACCGTACTTGTTATAATTCTAAAATGTGAACGGAAAATGTGTTGATACTAACTTCAAAATATTATTTTATTAAATATATGATTTATATGATATGATTTTTTGGATCAAATTATATGATATGATATTTTGACATATTATACTGTGTAAAAAAGTTTACTCAATCTTTCGTATTTAAACTATAAAATTTAAAATCTAAATTCCTAACTCTAACACCTAACACCTAAATCTTAACTTCTAAACCCTAAATTCTAACTATAACCCTTAAATTCTACACCCTACACACTAAATCCCTAAACCCCAAATCTTAACCTAAAACTATAAACCCCTAAAATTAAAAGACTTGTAAAAACTAAAGTTTACACAAACTTGTGTATCAAAGTATTTTCCATTATACTAAAGGTGAAATTTTGATACACAGACTGTATAAAAATAATTTTACACAAGCCTGCATATTTACACTATAAAACACGAATCCTAAATTTCTAACCATAACCCTAAAAAAACTAAATCCTAAACCTTAAATCATATTCCCTAAATTTTAAACTCTAACCATAAATTCTAAACCCTGCAACTTAAAGCCCTAAACTAAAACCATTAACCCCGAATACTAAAAATATCTATAAACTTTAGTTTACACGTACTAATACCAAATTACATAAGCTAAAATATCTAATACTAAAGTATTGATAAACAAATGCCAAATCTAGCAGGCGGCATACATCTTTTTCCCAAGTCAAAAAACGGTTGTTTATTTATTATTATGTTTTTCTTTCTTTCTTGTATTTTCCCTCCAAACAAACAAGACAACTCTGCTTCTTGTTTTTAAGTAATTTGTACTGAAATTTAGAGCCGCTTTTTAGTTTACACGCAAATGGAATAATTTCTTGATATTATATGAAAAGTTTAAGATTTAAGAGTAATTCAAAATTTGACCAACTCAGGAAAGGTATGTAAAAATATAAGAAACTAAAACCAATCTAAATTTATAATGAATACGTATTTGCATTAGTGAGAAGTTTGGTGAAATATCTGATTTTGTCAAATGATAATTTCTTATTATAGTTTAGATCTTAGGTTTATGATGATCTTACAGAAAAGGTCGAGATAATAAAATATGAGTTATGATCTATTTACACCAGGTAAAACTCAATTAATTTTATACTAATTTATGACCATTTGATAAGTGAAATGAACGGTTGAGGTTAAAAGTTGAAAAAGAAGAAATTTTTAAGACAAAAAAAGAGAAAAGAGTATTTAATCGCATCCACTCATTTCACTCATCCAATGATCACAAATCACTGTAAAACTAATTTAGTTACGATTCACTTATACCATATAAAATTCAATTAATTTTACATTAATTTATGACCATTAGATATATAGGTGAAATGGATGTGTAAGATTATACGCTCTTCTGTTTTTAAATTTAATAGTAATCCTGAACTAACCCAAAGTAAATTTACCCATATTTGTTTTCTTCCTTTAGATTTACTTGAGTCGGTATTTTTTATTAAATAAAGAGGTATTTATTAAACATCAGCATTTTCAAACTGGCCTTTTCGTTGATAAATTTCAAGTTAATTGTTTACACCTGTGTTTTCTAGAATGCTTTGTTTATTAATCATCGAATTAAACTACTAATATTGATGGAAACTTTGAGATAATCAAATGTGAACAAAGATTTATTCCCAGGGGATGGAGTTAGGTTGCCAAATGCAGCTAACTCAACTCCACGACATCTTCTTATGATGTCAATTACGGCTTCTTTTTTATAGTATTTTTAATAGTCTAAATGTGATTATAAGGTAATATTTGTTCATAGATATTTTTAATCCTTTGATAATGCGTATACACCATGTAGACAAAGCGATTTGAACCCGTATTTTATAGGATGAATTTCATCCGTTTTTTTACCGCGACAAATAACATGCAAGACTACATAGCATAGTTTATACAGAGATAGGACACATAACCCTTTAGAACAAAATTCTTAATATTGAGAGCAACACTACTCTAGAAAAGAGATTAATACTTAAAACGTATTTAGTTTAATATTATTTTTTTTAATATGTATTTTTACGATAAACAAAAAAATATATAGGAGTCGAATTCTTCACTCGGTATGTCAATTTGGAATTTTGGATTTTTTGAGCTAAAATTCTTCTAAACTTTTTTTTGAACATCAAAATTCTTCTGAAATCATGATTGAGTAATAAGGAATGAAGATCGATTTCTAACACAAAAAATGTCATGGGAGTCAATTCCAGTAGGAGTCTAATTTAAGTCACTATTACCAAGAAATCTAGGCAACCGTACATTTTAAAAACATGTCATAGGATAAATCTAGGATTTTTTTAAAGGCTAAAATTAAAATATAAATTTTGGGGGACAAAGTGTAATTTTACCTTTGTATAATTTAAAATTCTATTGTTTCAGAGGTTTTAGAATATTTTTTCCAATTTAAGAGGCCAAGGCTACGAGACTCTAGTTCACCTTAAAAGAAAAGAAAAAAAAGATTGGTCTAAGTGGTAAGCAGCACGGTATCGCTTAAGCATGTCTCAAGTTCGAAGTGTTGTGTATGCAAAAAATTCTCGCTAAGAGACTCACCTACCAAAACTATATGTGCTATGTGGGTCGGTCCAGATTGGTCAAGGGCAAAGCCCTGGAAACTGGAATGGTAACAAAAAAAGAAAAAAAAACATTTTAGAAAAATAATGTTGAGACGAACATACATTGAGAATTAATTGATTTTTAAAAATATTTAGATAGAAAAACTAGGGACGGAGCCGGGATTGAACTACGAGGGGCAGACCGATTAACTTTGAAAATTGAAAGGTTTTAAAAGGCAATTAAGCTATAAAAAAATAAGGGTCAAAGTTTAATTTTTTTTAATTTTAAATTACATGGTCCTAAAATAATAAACTATAAAAATTTTAGGAGTGACAAAAAAGGAGAAAAGGGCTTAATTACAATGGTTTTAAAATTATTATGGTCTAAAATATAATTAATCGATAAAATTTTGGGTGCAATTACCACACAATGTATATATATCCGTCCATGAGGAAAACCGTTTTCAAAATTGATATTTAAATTTCCCATAGAACAAACAACACTAAATTTAGATTTGATAATTTGTAAATTTATATATTGTCAGTGCATTTTATTTCATTATACTACTAATTAATATATTTTATGATATTTAAACTATTTATATCTCCAAAATCTTCAATAAGATATAATTATTTTATTTAAGTTTATTAAAACCTTCATCTAAATAATATAATAATAAGGGTAAAACTAATTTTACACAAGTTTGCATATTTACACTATAAAACTTAAATCATAAATTCTTAACCCTAATCTTAAAAAACTAAACCCTAAACATTAAAGCATATACCTTAAATTCTAAACACTAACCTTAAACTTTAAATCCTACAACCTAAACCCTTAAACTTTAAACTCTAAATTAAAACCCTAACCCCTAAAACTAAAAGACACATGTAAACTAAAGTTTACCTTGACAGTGTATCAAAGTTTTTTAATGAGGCCTTTGAAATATCTCCATTGTATGATTTCCATCAATAAAATCTTACAAGTTCTGATAAAAAAATAATACCAACAAAATTAAGAGATAATGTACTTCTAGCATGGATGCTTATTTAATTATTATGATAATTTACCTCTAGTTTGGACTCGAAGACTAGTTTTGTTTGTCAATGTGCTATTATTGTTATATGCATTTTTATATTAGTGTTGATGATGTTTATCCTTCACCGACGACATTAGTGTTTGTTTATCTATCACTTTTTTTAGTTGTTTGGTTAGATTTTTTGAGAAAATTATCGATTAATGTTATTAGTCTATTTTAATGATTTTAGTAAAAATCATAGATTAATGCCATTAATTTATTTTAATTTTGTTGAGTGATTTTATAATTTTATTGTATTTTTTATTTAATAAAATTAAAGACTATTATTAATATAAAAATTGTTTTATTTGTTTGATTTCTAACAAAACTAGGGATGGCAAAGGGTGGGGCGGGTTTTTGGCCGCCCCAAACCCGCCTCGATATATTAATCCCAAAACTCGATCCCGTCCCGCCCCGATTTATAAATTCTAAACCTGACCCCGACCCGAAAATGTAAAAAATATATTAAATTTCGTTGATGATAAATGTTAGATTCGATCGAACGACCATTATATTTACAAAATATAAATTTCACATACTTTAAACTATATAAATAAAATAAAACCAATTAAATTACTCATATGAAGAAAAAATACATATTTAAAAAAATAAACTCGAACCATTGACTTTTAGAATCAGATATGTTAAAATTCGAACAATATCTAACAAAAATCTACGATAAACACAAACTAAAAAAATAGCTTGAAACCCCTAAAAGTATTTATATATAGTGGTATTTTTATAAATATAATAAAAATAATAAAAAAATACCGGGGCGGGGCGAGGAATTTTCATATCATACCCGAACCTGCCCCGACCCGACTTTACATTTTTAAATACCCGCCCGCCCCGATCCCCAAAAATTATAAGAAAAAATCCGATCGGGTCGGATCGGGGCACACCGAATTGGGTCAGAGACGGGTAATTTTGACATCCCTAAACAAAACAAGGTTAAACTGTCTCATTTTGTATAGGGATACACGGCATTGCTGACTACGATATGGTTTATTAATGGTAATACTTAACCTATCTTTGATTACCATCTTTGCTCGTTTTATAATAGTATACGTCATAATTTCTTCTAACCATATTGTATAGAGAACTTTTGAGTATTTATTTGTAAATATCTTATATATACAAAATAAATAAATAAATAGTATAGAGCAAAGTATATTTGGTGAATTAGCCAAGCTGCTCATCTTTATTTCTTTGTTTTTCTTTAGGCTATATGTTCTAGACTCACTATGAGCACATTTTTCATTTTCTCAGAGTTCCTCATCCGCCGTCTAGGTAAGATTAAAATTAGAAATAATATTTACCAAAATTAAATAAATAAATCCTATAATATGTGAGCAAACACATTTGGCCGGTTTGTCAAGATGTTCATTTTTGTTTCATTATATTCCCTTAGGTTATAAGTACTAGATGTCTAGACCTGTTAGAAATACTCTCTTCCTTTCCTTAGAATTTTCTTTTTTTTCTCTTTAGATAAGATTAGAATTAAAATTATAATTTATCAAAAAAAATTGTATTATATGTTGATAATATCTTCTTTATATATTGCCTTTTAATGTTTTGATATCCTACGTATGCAACCAAACTAAGGTTTAAAATGAAAAGAGGTGGTTGGAAAATAGAAAAACAGACGAAATACTCTGCATCTGAAAAACAAGAAATATTCTAATATGCCAATATAATATGGTCACGCTTTCTCCCCTGCTTCCATCTCCCCTAAAGAAAAAAAAAACACATTTTATAAATGAAAATCAAGACCAAGTACAACTATGGTACGATCACATCAAGTTAAACCGAAATATGTATAATTATAGTACGTAGAAATGAATTAGTCAAAAAATACAAGCTCCTTTACACGGTATTTTAAAGACAGACTTTTTCCCACTTTCTCTGCTCTCTTGTATCTCTACTTCATTACAACTTGAATTCTCTTCCTATATATGTACATAGGAGAGTACTTAACACAACAATCTTTCTCGATCTTTTTTCTTTTTCCTGGAAACTTGGTTTCAACATGGAGATCAAAGCCTGGAGCTTTGTCCTGTTTTCTTGCCTGGCGGTTTCTTTCTTGGCTACATCGTCCTCTGCCCAAAACTGTCTTTCCCAAACATTTTCCAACAACGTGCGATATGCCAACTGCACCGATCTTCCAGCTTTGAACTGTTATCTCCACTGGACGTATGATGAATCGGCAGGGACAGTTGAGGTTGCTTTCCGACACACCGGCACCACCTCGTCACGGTGGTCGGCGTGGGGGATCAATCCCAGAGGAGCAACAATGGTGGGTACCCAGGCTTTGGTTGCCTTGGTCAACTCCAGTGGCGTGGTTCAGGCGTTCACAACCTCGATTGATAGTTTGGGCCCTTCCATGCAACCGACGGATTTGAGCCTCCCGGTTTCAAGTCTTTTGGCGACGTTTGAGAATAACGAAATGACGATATTTGCCGTTTTGAGAATCTCCCAAAACTTGTTATCCACCAGCCAGGTTTGGCAGGAGGGTCCGGTGAGTAACGGCCAGATACAGCCTCATTCTATTTCTGGAGCCAATGTTCAATCCGCTGGAAGTATCAATTTTCTGACGGGACAATCGGGAGGGAGTTCATCAGCTGGTTCCAGAACAAGAAGAAGAAACGTAAGTTATTCGAATCTCGGATTAAATTTGACCCTTTTTTTTTTTTGGTAAATATGATTTTATTGATAAGATTGAATCATAAAACTATAACTTAAGCTGAATAACTCATTAAAAACCTACTTAATCTAAATTTTACCCTAGAGCTAGAAATTAGAATTGCCAACACAAAAATGATTCATTTCCAGTTTTTTAAAGTCTGGTTGCTTGAATTTTCCAGGTTCATGGAGTACTCAACACTGTCAGCTGGGGAATCTTGATGCCGTTGGGAGCCATAACAGCTAGGTACATGAAGGTGTTCAAATCTGCAGACCCGGCATGGTTTTATCTCCACGTTGCTTGCCAATCATCCGCCTATGTCGTTGGCGTGGCAGGGTGGGCAACGGGTATTAAACTCGGCAGCGACTCTCCTGGAATCACTTACAATCCCCATAGGACCATTGGCATTATCCTCTTCTGCTTCGGAACTCTACAGGTAAATTTTCCACTTCATGCACATACTCGTATCCGACACTTGATTTCGAATCCGATAACATAATAGACTAGTCGCTATTAGGATTACGTATACCAAAGGAGACTTTTTCTTCAATTTACCGCCAGGGGTGGCTTCAAGACTACTCCAATTTCAGCATTATTAATTCACTTTTGCAGGTGTTCGCTTTGCTTCTGAGGCCGAACAAGGACCACAAATACAGATTGTATTGGAACATTTACCACCATTCGATCGGCTACAGTGTCATCATCCTCAGCATAGTCAACATCTTCGAGGGCTTCGACATCCTTAATCCCGACGACAAATGGGAGAGAATTTACATTGGGATCCTCATATTTCTGGGAGTTTTGGTCACATTGTTGGAAGCTTTCACTTGGTTTATCGTTATCAGGAGGAAGAAGACGAGCAAGCAGCCTCACGCCATGAATGGAGGAGCCAACGGAGTGAATGGACATGGCATGGGACAGCGCGTGTAATGAAATTCTTTTTTGGTCAGTCTTAGATTATTACACCATGTGCTTTCCATGTTTTTAGATGACCCACATTTGTTATTGCAGCTTTTGGTTTTCTGTTTTAGTTGTAGGTAATTATGATTTAAATACACGGGAGTTTTTGTATGTATAGGTACATTTTGTATTTTTCACTCTATTTTTTTCATATATTATGGTAGAATATTGGTAGATATACATGTTGGGCTGTTAGCAAAGTTGAAGTATGATCAATTCCATTGGGACATTGAAATAAATGTTGTAGGTGAAGTTAAATAAGATGTCAGAGTTTGCATTTTGTTAAAGTGTATGACAATCAATCACTATCCAGCTTCCTTGTTTCTTAATTAGTCAAAGAAATGGGTGGCTAAACCAAAGTTCAACTTTCGTAAAGAGACAATATCCAGCCAGCATTTATTAATATTTTATAAATCTCCAAGGATGCTTTTGCAATACTATTAAATTTAAGGGTGTTTGATACATGAAAGGTATATCAGTTAAACATGACCTGAGACTCGAATCGAAACCCGAAATAATTTAAACCAAAATCGAAACGAATTTTAGTTGAGCCGAAAATTAACCAGAACCTAATGGACCCGAATCGATTTTACCCAAACCGAAAGCAATCCGAACCGAAGATAACTCGAAATAAAAAAATATATTAAAATAAATAAAGAAATATGAGATGTGAATTATCGTACAACTCACCAAAAAATCAAATATACAGGCTATATAAAGTCATATATAGGGTAAAAAACCTAATTCGACCTGAAAACCTGACTAAAATCGATTGATCACATATTAACCCGATATTAACCTGACCCAAAATCAACTTAATCGAAAATTAATTGACACAACCCGATACCTGAACAGAAAGCACCACAGACCCGAACTAAAATCGAACCAACCAGAATCGAACTTAAATTGAATGTAATCAGACTCAAAAATAATCGAACTGAAATAACCTGAACTGAACTCGAACCGAACGACCCGTTTGCCACCTCTAATGAAATGTAATGTTATCTTTGTTAATAAGATTATGAAAATGTAAGATTATTTAAAACATTATAGAAAACATTGCATTCCCTTGTTTGGTTATTTTATAAATATGACGTTTTGTTGACGAAATGAAAGATTTAAATTATTCTTGTGATGGAATTTTTTTTAAATAAGATTAACCTTTAATACAAAATTAGATGGTATTAATATGAAAACTTAATGAACTCTTTTCATAAGACTCTACCTAATTTTTACATTTAATATATTATTAATAAAAAAATAATGTATCAAATATAATTTTTAAAATGCACGTATTGTCAATGCAATATATTTAGGAACAAACTACGAAAATAATCATTCTTGTGACAAATTGTTCTAAGATGTGTAAAAAACATAAAAAGAAACTTTTATGTTTTGTATCTTATTTTGAATAGAGATGTACTTAAATTGAGTGTCAATTTAAAAAACATTAAGTTTGAGCTTGGACCTAACCTCCCTATCCAAATTATTTATTTTTAAATTTAGAAAGTAATAAATAATTTAATTATAATTTTATATTAAAATTAAAATAATTAAATTATATTCAAATCGGATCGAATGAGCTACCCAACTCATGATATGTCTAATTTAAAAATATTAAATTAACAAAACTATCAACTTTAGGGGCAAAATTGATATGAAATCTTATATTAACTTAATATTACTCAAACTGAACCCAATAAGTGTCCTAGTAAAAAAACGGATGATGTTTATCCTTAGGAGATAGGGTTCAAATCGCTTTGTCTACATGGTGTATGCACATTGTCAAAGGGTTAAGAATATCTATGAACAGATACTATTTTGTAATCACCTTTAGACTATTCAAAAAAAATATTACTCAAACTAAATACACATTAAACTCAAATAACTTTTTATCTAGTTTAGCCGGACTAACTTTTAGGTTAGCCTTCTATAATTACCCTTGGAATGATTTATGATTGGGAAATTAAAGTCAATTTAGAGGATTCCTTGTGGGACGATGCCTGGTTTTTCAGGTTAACAAATAGTACCAAAGACATTGAATTGTATTATTATTTCTAAATGTCTTAATTTCTTAGACTTTATTGTTTTCAAAGCTACTCGTATAATAATTCAACTATTCAAATCGTCAATAATCAAGTATTTTTTACAAAAATTCTTTTTCCTTTTAATTTTATTTTTAATAAATTATTTTTTTATTACACCAAATTTGAATTAGGAACTAAACCCTATTAATGGCATGTTATATAATAGTATTTTTTTAATCTATTACTTTTTTTAATAAATTAATCTAATACCATGTCATATTTTATAAAAAAATTATATCACATCATCGAATATAATCGAATAATCCATTAATGGATTATTTGAGTGTATTAAAAATATGATAATCCAGAGCAAGTATATTTAGCCTGTTGGTCAGGCTGTTTATCTTTATTCTCTCATTTCTTTTAAATTATAGATTCTAAGAGCAGTTTTTTTTCTCCTCTCTTCTCTAAGTAGAATTGGAATTAAAATTAAACTTTTTCAAAAAAATATATGATAATCCACTTATTTTACTTATTCTTATGTTTCTATTTTGATCAACAATTATTATTTTTGGTAAAATCATATATAATGATACCCACTATTAATTTTATATAGATTGATCGACAGAGACCGAATCTTCTTAATATACGTCAAAACAAGAGAGATATATGCAGGCAGCAATGGAATGAAATTAGAAATCGAGTCGAGTTAATTGTACCATACGTTCCCAAATTATGACATTCATTCTAAATTGGTCCATAAACTTTTAAACATTTTAATTTTATCCTCAAAGTATGATATTCATTCTAAATTTGTCCCCAAACTTTTGAGCATTCTAGTTTCATCCTCAAAATATGACTCTCATTCTAAATTGGTCCTCAAACTTTTTAAACATTATAGTTTCATCCTTAAATTATCAATATATGCTAATCCTATGACCCTAATTTCTTTTTATAGGTTTAATAAAACCGTTATAAAATTGTTAATTATCATGAAATACTTATGTATTATGTAATAATATAACGTGGTATAAACGAAGATTTAAAGATAGAATTAAAATATTCAAAAAATTCTGAGACCAATTTAGAATGAGAATCATAATTTAAGGCTGAAAATAAAACATTTAAAAGTTTAAGGACCAATTTAGAATGACAACCATAGTTTAAGGATGAAATTTGAATATTTTAAAATATAAGAACCAAATTAAAATGAGCGTCATAGTTTGAGAACGTGTGATGCAAATAACTCTTAGAAATCAGTACACACTTGACAATATCATTTGAACAATAAGTGAATTCATTTCCGATGTTTCTAAACATAATAAAACAAGAAATATAGCATCCCCCTTCGTCGGAAACACGTAAAATGTATCCAACCACAGCATGTATGTTCCTCAGCTAATTAATGCTGTCAGGGTCCATGTTCGAACCCGACCAGCAGTAAATACCTTTCCTCCAAAGATTTCCAAAGTCCCGGCCGATTATAGTACACTCGATTCATCTCTTGTCACTAACAGAGCATAAATACCGGAGCATGTATTCGTTCGAAGCGCATGTATCAGCCAAATCCTGGTGAATTCTGGTGATTGCCTTCTGTAATGATTTTAAAACTGGTTGAAGGTTTCTGGAATTCTGCTGAATGGAGTTACCGTGAAGTTTGCTGAGCTCCTGTGGTATAACACAATCAGAACCGGATCAAGAGCAAAACACAAACAGAAACATCAAATTATCCGACAAAACAACTGAAGGCTACCTGACACCATCGAAGCACAAACTCCAAGTGCGGGCACCTTTCAAGAAGGTCAGTTAATGCCTCTACTAATCTTTGCAAGTATCGGCAAGGGATTGATGAAGCAACAGCTGGAACATCAACGGGATTGACAGAGAAAATACATTTTTTAATCAGTGTATCTTCGTTTAAGCGCAAGCTAAGAATTAAAGCTCGGCTTGGCTGATCTTCATCAAGTGCTGCATCTATGGCCTACATAAGGGCAAAAATTAATTAATATTGGTAAATTTTGTAGAACTCAAAGATTTAGAATATGAAAGTACCTCAGGTGTAACATCAATGTCAAGATCCGTGGGATCGAAGATAAATGAATCATCAATTGAAAAAACAAGTACACCCTCTGTCGTTGCTGCTGAAAAACTTCGTCCCGTCGGTGCAATCTTAAGGGATGTAGTTCGGATGACAGGCCTTCCACGATTAGGCATGGATCCAGGTAGATTATATCCCATATTTCCTCGGGTCTGTTTGTCAATACCTTCTTCTGTATCACTGTTATCATCGTCAATTAAATCTAATGGACCAGCTTCTGTCATGTTTTTCGAGTTCAAGAAGTCAAGAACTCCATCCAAAGAGAGGTTATGAGTTATTTGAAATCGTCGAAGAAGAACCTGGATTCAAATGGAAATAGATGAGGGGAAAGCATACGGTAAGGCTTGAACTAGTGAAAAAAAGATGTAAATCAGGAACATGGTAGAAGTGGGATGTAATTAAGCCAAGCTGAGCTCAAGTTGTAGGAAACTCAAGCTTGATTGAATCTCACTTTCAAACTCAAGGTTAGATTCAAGATAAAACGTTTATTCAGGCTCACTTGATAAAGCTCATTTCCCTGGTAAAAACTAATGCTAGATTATCATAATCAATTTCAAAGCTGATCATTTATGCTTAAAGCTCAAGTTCAAACTGAGACTTTCCAATACTAAATAAAAATATTTGTATTAAAAAGCTCAATTAAGCTCGGAAACTACTCAAGTCCAATATTAGGATAATCAAATCTATGGTTCCATTTAAAACCAGATTGTCATGCAAATTCATCCTACTGGTCCTGAAAAAGCAATGGTTGAAAAAAAAAATAAGAGGGGGCATCTCGTGATCACGTTCTTTTTCTTCAGGGGTTTGATGGAAGGAAACTAACAAAGGGAAAGTTATGGCTGTCAAATGAACAATGTCAAAGCAATCGATGGATTGAATGGCACCCAAAATAATCCCGAAATGACTCTTTTTCTGGTCAATCCAAAACTATGTGAAATTATGGTTCAAATTTCAAATTAAAGTACATCATTTACCATCTATCCAGAAAACTAAGATGCATTTAAACTTTTACCTGATCTGCAACATCATACATACAGATGTATCTGCTATTTCCTCCAGCTAAGATGTAACTCCCATCAGCAGAGTAACATAAGGTCGTGAAGCACTTTCCTGAACTTGAGTTAGCTGCAGACCGTCTATCAGTCATGAGTCGTCCTCCAGCTATATCCCTACGGCCTTCAATGGTGCACATTAACTGCCCATCAATAGGGTCCCAAAAGTGAATCTGTCCATCTAATGTGCTGCAAGCCAGTTGTTTTCCATCTGGTCGGTATGTAATGGTCAGAACATCATGCGTGTGAGGAAATGTTTCGACAGCACCTTTTCCTTCAAATACATCCCATAACCGAACAGTTTTGTCCCATGATGACGAAGCTAATATTGCCTAAAATATATAAATCAAATCAATAGATATATCATAGATGCACAACATACTTTATGCCAGATAAAAATAGATGAAGAATCGCTGACAGACAATGTTAAACAACTTTGGAATAAAGAAGATAATCAATGAAGATAAATGGAAACTTAAACAAATTGAACCCGCAGAAAACAGGTGAAGATAAGTTATCTCACATTTGTTGGAGAAAACATCAACCCATGAACCGGACCTTCATGACCACTAAGAACATCCAATAAACGAGCTGTCTTCATTGACCAAATGAAAATCTGTAACAAATGACGATGAAGGAAAAAAATTCATGAAATGTGATCACTATGGGAATGTTAAAATCAAAGAGCATAACCAATTTACCTCAAACGAATCTAGAGTCCCTGCACAAATCACTTCTCCACTTTGATCAACTCCCAAAGAAACAAACTGCCTAGAAGAAGGGGTAGTAAATGTTCTAAAATTTCGATAGCGCAACAGGTCCCATGCACGAACAGTCCCATCCAGAGATGCACTTAAGAGGCAATGGTTATTAGCCATAAAATGGAGTGCAGTAACCGCATTAGTATGTTCAGTGAATGTTACAAAGCAAAAGCCTGATGAGACAGTCCATACCTATGACAAGAAAAGTCTAAAATTTCAGATGAAGCGAAATAAGAGAGGAAAAGCAGCATTGAGAAAAAATGGAGCGCACAAGATCATAGAATGTTAGCACAAGATTCTTAAAGTTGAAAACCAGAACAATAAACATGAAAATACAAGGTCAACATTCATATCAACCAGCTAAGATTTAAACCCTCAAAACATCTCACAAATATTCATTTACCTTCACTTTATTATCATCGGCTCCAGTAGCCAAGAGTTGTGAATCCGGTGAATACGCAAGAGTATTCACATCAAAGTAGTGTCCCTGTTGCTTCAATATATAACTCTCTGACCGCCACTCCCACACCAACAACTGTCCCAACTTTGCGCAACCAATTGTCAACCAATTTCCAAGGTCATTGAACACAGCTGTTGTAAGCTTCTCTCTTGATATTGAGAGCAAATGCATGCACACGAAATCCGGCATTTGATATAATCCAAAAACTCCATTTGAGAATCCCACCACAACAAGATCAAGACCCCTATGATAATCACAAGCGGTCAATTTTGCGGGAGCCTGCATAAAACAATCTTTCCTTAACAATTCCCATTTGCCTCCGCTCAAATACCCCTCGCCTTCACCAAAACTATTTTCTTTACCATCAAAATCCTTCCTTTTCTTCACAATGCCTTCCCCGCCTTCTCCATCCCTCTCCGGCGTTCCCGGAGACTGAGGCACCTCCATGTCCAGAACTTCATCTCCAATGCCATGATTACTAGCATTGCCAGTATAACCCCAACTGAAAATAAAACCATCACGAGCAATAGTATATGCTTTATCAACCTTATTAGTCTTTTTATCAACACCAAAGAAACAACCTACTACAGAATCTCTATGACCGAGAAATAAAAACGGTTTCTTATAACAACCCTTTATTTTATCCACAAAAAACAACCTCCCAGTCAAATCTTTGGATCCAACAATCAAATACTTTGATTCGTTATCCCAATCAACTGACAATATCTTATCGTTGCAATGAGCGAAAGTTCTAAGCAATTCAAACCCAAAAACTTCCCTCTTGTACCCAGGAGATTTCCATATTTGCAACAATTTACCTGCCGCCACAGCTATATATTTCCCGTTGAGGCTAAACTTGATGGCGTTTACGGTATGCTTAAACGTCATGCGGTGCAACACCACTCTCCGATGGATGTTGATGAAGAGGCAACGGTTGTTGTCATCAACAGTGAGGAGGAAAACGCCATCGGGTGAAACAGCGATGCGGCGGATGTTGCTGGATGCTTGGACGGGTAGGGTTATGGTTTGGGATTTAACAAGGTCAGTGACGGAGATACGGTTGCCCACGGGGGAGACTAAGGTGGTGTTTTGTGTTATGACGGCGTTGCCACCACTGTAAGGCGCGCCAAGCAGGTTCTGGAATCGGTAATTCATGGAGAGGAGGTGGGAAAGCTCAGACAGTGGGTTTTTGAAGTAGGGTTTAAAATTTATAAGAGACGCAGGTACAGGTTTTAAGTATTTAAGAAACGCAGAGACAAAAGAGAATCCGCATTGGGCTCTGAACTAGCCCATAACTTTTACAATGGACCAACAAACAACTCTAAACACTATTCCCATCAATTTGTGTCAAAGATGAATATTTAATATATTTTATTTTATTAAAAATTACATTGTCTTTATCGGTGGTCTTAGTACCATCGCTTAAATTTATTTTTTTATTTTTAATTTTTACATGTCATCCTCACACTTTTTTGTTTGTTGTTTTAAAATGTTTTTAATATGTTAATTTAATATATTTATCGTCTCCATTGACACATTAATGATAAAAAAAATGTACAACATGATATATATTTTGTTCAGGTATAGTTGATGATATTTTACGTAAATTTTAGTTTAAAGAAATTTTGTTACAATTGAAACTTGATGCATATTGTCATAGCCCAACAACCCATGATCGAGATGATCAGACACAAAGCGGCCCAAGCACGCACATCACGTGTTGCTTAGCTCCATCCAAGCACACCAAGGGGCGAGCCTAATGTTAGCACCAGCCATCCGTACCAGAAGGCGAGTCCAGCACGCTACAAGCAACTTAAGAGGCTTTGCCCAAACTCTTGAGCCTGTCTGAGTTCAATTCGTCGAACTTTGTCCACACCTTAAAGAATGCTTATCTAGTTGACCGAGCTAATCATGAAAAGGGACCAAGCCAATATATTTCTCCGGTTCATGAAGATTATGCTCCCACCACACAAGGAAAGCAACCATGGAAATCTAAGGATGGCAATTTTATCTGAATTTGATTTGAATCCGATCTAAATTCAATTAAAAAAAGTCTAAATTCGAATCTAAAAAATGGTCTGAGTCATAATAGGAGGTGGATCGGATATGAATACTATCAGGATCCGATCTGAATTCGATCCAAGTCTATGTTCGATTCAGATATGATCCGAGTCGATCCATATACGAGTTCAAATCAAAACATTTATAACTTTTAATACTTTAAAACAAAATATCATTTATAATATTTACGTTAAAACAATAAGACTACATGTATGAAGTAAAAAAGTTAACCTAAATACATTAAAAGAAACATAAATATTTATTAGGTAACTTGGAATGATGGTAAAAACAAAATTAACTTACATATATATTCATATTAAAAGTAATAATAAAAATATAAATGTATTCAAAATGCAAGTTAAATAATAATAATATTTATTATGATTTATATATATTAACTAAATATAATATAATATAATTTATCTACATACATCATATACAATTATGCATATATACATAAATATGAAAAAATAAATGTAAGATAAAATCATAGACAAACAAACAAGAAAAATAAATACAATGGAGAAACAAATAAATGTAAATATCAATGACTTATTGAAAATTAAGAAAATTAGTGAATAAAATAATAAATAATGTAAAATTGCAAGATAAAGTTAAGATATATTAGGCTAAAATTAAGAATTAAAATAGGAAGCAAATTAAAAGCATAAATAATAAACATAAAAATTAAATGTAGCCAACAAATAAGGGACGGAAATGAATAAATACATAATTAAATGGCATAAATTAAAAATGTAAGAAATTAAATACACAAAATTATGGACTAATTTGTATTAAAATAAAAAAAATTAGAGGGCCGAAACACAATATACCCTAAAGACGCTAAAATTCGTGGATCTATCCCTTGAATTCGGGTCAACACAAGGGATGACAATTTAATCCAAAAAATCCAATCCAAAAACAATCTGATCCAAATCATATTGAAAAAATATGAATCCAAATTCGAAAAAATATTCGAGTTTGATTGTAATTGGATTTGGACTTGAACTCTATACAGTCCGATCCAAATTTGATCCATTGTCATCTCTATAAAAATCCCTTGTGATCTCACATATTAAGGAAGGTGATTAGGATACCATTTCCTTTTCTTAGATAGTTAGAATCGGCTAATACTGACCGTTGATGTAACTTATTTTTAACCGTCTGATATAGGGGTGTTCACTTATAAATAGAGGGTCACCCCAACTTTGTCATTCATCCAATTCTTTCTTGAGTAATAAGAGAAAAGTATTGAAGTTTAGCCCAGTGACAGGTGGTATTAAAGCCACGTTTTTTAGCAAGGAACGATTCAAATGACAAATCCAAGTGATGTTGCTGCAACAAAAACTATTGGAAGTCATTTGGACAAGGCCAAGAGGGCCAGCTTAAGGGATTTCATTTTTTCTTTGCAAGACAAAGTCACCCTATTAGAGAATACCACGAAAGAGTCGACAGAAAGACTCGACGTGATGGATGGCCGATTAGTTAAGTTGGACGTCAAAAGAGATCGTTTTAAAAAGAAATTTTAAAGTTTTGTCGATGAATCAATCGAGAGCTTGAAACTACAAAATAGCTCACTCAAAGTCGAGTTAACCGAATTCAAAAAGATTGTGGGCAAGCTCGAGTCCAAACTATTTATTCATAAAGTCGCCGTGACAAGTGACGAAAATACGGTTACCAACGGAGAAGATTAGGTTGGTGTTTTGTGTTATGACGACGTTGTTGCTGCGGTAAAGGGCTCCAAGGAGGTTCTGGAATCGATAATTCATTTGATGGTGAGCTGCGTTTAGAGGTGGGAAGAACCTACGGGCAGCTCAGCCACTGGGTTTGAAGTAGGGTATAAACTTTTAGGAGATAATCATAGGGTTTTGAGTAAGATTTAAACTTTTAAGACGCAGACACAAAGAGAAATCTTATTGAGCTTTCTGACTTATCCCATATATTTTACAATTGACCAATTATTTAATGTATTTAATTTTTACTCTAAAATTTATTTGTTTTTTAGTTGTGTCCGTCGTAGTCTTAATTTCGTCGGTTGAATTTAATTAGTTTTTATTTTTTAATTTTAATTTTTTTTCTCTGTCATTTTAACACGTATTTTGTCTGTTGTTTTGATATATTTTTAGTATGTTACTTTAACATGTTGATCAAAGGATATATAATATAGTGCACATTATACTTAAGAATGGTTGACGGTTTGATTTGATATATTTTGATTTGAAGAAGTTTTGTTGCAGTTGTAGTTTAAAAAAAGACATCATCGATATGCTAATATCCATTCATCTCGTAGCAATTCATCAGGACTAAACAGACGGTGGGAATCAATATTGATTTGATCTTCTTTTCAAGTATGTTTAAGTAGATCTAGAGTACAATATGTCTAGAACGCGACTAAAAAATGATAAATTTTAAATTTTGTCTTTAAGCTAAAATATTAAATTTTTTGATTATATTTTTAGTTAATTTCAATAATTATTTTATAAGTATCAATACTTAGTGTTTTTTTATAAATTTTCAATTTGTTACAAAGTATAAAAACTTACAAAATAAATATCCGTACTTGCAAAAAAAACTCAAAAAACTAACTAAAATGTTATAAAAAAAAGTCTAACATTTTTAATTTAAAGACAAATTTTAAAACTTATCGTCTTTAACCCGTACCCTAGATATACCGCCCAATATGTTTGGCTAGCTAATTGCAAACATAGTATTATTTTATATTGCACTCTGCACTCTGTTCATGTTATGAAAACCATTATCAATGCGCATGGAAATCGGTTGAACGCTCGTAAATTCATAAAACGCAAATTGCATTCTTTATATTTGCTAAAAATAAATAAAAGCTAAATTAGCCACACACAAAAAAGCAAAAAGGTTCGCAATTTGTTCGACCACTTCAACTCTCCAACTCTAAATGGTATATCTTTATCACTATATTGCATCTTTGAAAAAAAGAAACCCTAGCATTACATTACATCTCCGGTACTTGCTGAGGAAACGGAGCCAGGTTCAAAACAAAGCATGCAGTTTTCATTTCATTTTTGTCCACCAACTTGGACTGGCTCAACCACCTCAGCTTCCAATGTCTCTGCTTGGGGAGTCTGTGAAGCCGAGTGCTGGCCATCAAACGCCGACCATTTACCCGAAATAGCCATTCCCATCATCTCATATATCTTACCACTGAGCTGTGCTGGATTGTCAGGCTGCATAAATGACATCAAGATGAGTATAATATAACAACACTATAGGTAATATAGGGAGTATCAACACATTCACAGTTAATAGCAGCATGTTTTCAATGATCAGCGAGTTCAAAACTTCTGGAAAGGTGCATTTCGAGCACTGCTAACGCTGTCAGAAGCAATGTAATAGATATCCTTCTGCTCAGGCTTCATGTTCTCAACATACTCATCCAAACTTATCATCTCATCCTCCCTTTGGGAAGAAAAGAATCTGAGCAATGGTGCAAGACGCTTGTGATTTTCACGATCTTCTATGCATCCCAATTTCAAATGTTTTCCAAAATTCTCCCAGAATGTCTCATAGTCCTACAATACAAGCAGATTTTAGCACGCTAAAGCAAAATAACATAAGAGGCTGATAAATTCATATTAACTCACAAAATAAAAGAATGTAAATTTGCTATTAGCCGGGTGTTATTTAATTCTTTTTACAGTAAATATAATTCAAAGCCACAAAAGAGATGGAGGAAGTAAAGGAGGCAGAAAATGAGGAGAAAAGGGAAAAGATGATGCATACTCCTTTATTTTCACTCATTGATATTCCCAAAATCATATCGAAGGTTTTTCGAACCAAGCGTTTCCTCATTATTCGGACCTTCAATAAAAAAACAAAGTTACAGTTAAAAAATGTTAACTAAGAAAAATAAGTATCTATTTCAGTATCTAACAAGAATTCTAGGAAAAATATAGGTCTTACAATGCGACTTTCTTGAAGAATCTCACGTGAGACATTGAGCGGGAGGTCATTTGAGTCCACAACACCTTTGACAAAGCTTAGATATCGAGGGAACTGTTCAACCAAAACAAATACATACAAGGTGTACACAAGTCAGATTACATTTGAATCAACTATATTCCTCTAATGTATAAAGGAATGACATGTTATTACCAATTCACCATCAAAATCATCCGAAATGAAGACTCGTTTAACATAAAGTCTTATATTCTTCGTCTTGGGATTGGTTATATCATCCTTTCCCATAGGAGAAATGGCTGGGACATAAAGTACAGAACGAAACTCAACCTCACCCTGCAAAGCCAATGTTTAAAACTTTAAGAAAAAATAAAATAACAAGCACCGGAGGAGTGATGTAAGACCCATGTCAAAATTGCTTATATTTTCAACAGGTATCATCTTCGAACCAGTTGCTCCTAACTCAAGACAATTGAATCCAAAGACAATGCAGAAAGTTCCAGAGTTGATTTAAATAATTTCCCAGTTCCCACTAAACAATGTCATTGTAGAAAAACTACAGTCATTACCTCAGTTGTAAAGTGTGAGGATGCTAACGGATCCGAGTATTCATTAAAAGTTTTCTTGTAGAACTCATTGTATTCCTCTGTTGTCACCTCCTTAGGATTACGAAGCTGTAAAGATAAAGTTAGTAATAGTACTGCATATAAAACTTTAGAAATACACAACCGAAACTTGAGCAATTCTAAACGAAACTTAACGACTCACCCAAATTGGCTGTCTCATTTGTAAGCTCCCAATCCCAGTACCTCTCCACAATTTTTTTTGTTTTCTTCTTCTTCTGTTAAATCAAAGTCGAAAAACAATCGATCACATGCATGTTGCAGATGAGCCTATAGATGATGACAAACTACAAAAAGGTAACCACCTCAACATTTTCATCTTGACCAGCCTCTTTGGCTTCAACTGGGTCCTCATCAACTTCAACCTGTGATGAGCGAACATAACAGGTTAACTATCCCAAAAACTAGTCAGTGCCTTTGTCAATAAAAAAGCAAATGTTAATATCATGTTGAAAGACCTCTTTAGTGATTCCCTTCTCCTGCCATTTGTAAATTGGGAAAGAAACAAACTGTGAATAATTCTTCACAAGCTTTTGAATCCGCTCTGGATGGGCAAAACCTTTGTCATCACGCTGAAAGCACACAGACAACAAGGACAAGAGATAAGTTCAAGTTACTATAACAAATAACGGCATTAAAATAACCTTTGTTATTTAAGAGACCTTAAGATACAATGTAAGGCGTGTTCCTCGAGGAATAAGATTCTCTGGATTTGTCTCCTCCCGAATAGTATAGGAGCTTGCATTTGCCTCTACTTCCCATACGTATTGTTTATCAGATTTCGGACTCTTTGTTGAGACAACTACCTACAATTACAATAAACAACATGAAGAACTGCCACTATGGGAACTTCTGAATTCATGAGAACTAAAATGAAAAGTAATTAATACCTTATCAGAAACCAAAAATGCTGAATAGAAGCCAACACCAAACTGACCGATCAAGTTGTTGTCTATACCAGCATCTTTACTTTCCTGCAAAATTTAACATTTTGTAAAAGCACATAACACGTTACCCTGGAATCAAGATGAATGTGAGCATAATTATTTGACCTTCACATCCTTCAAGAACTTAGCAGTTCCACTCTGTGCAATTGTTCCAAGACAATCAACAAGTTCTTGTCGTGTCATACCAATGCCCGAGTCACTGTACAAAACAAAGTTAGAAAATGTTCAGTGTTAAAAACAAAACCGCAACCAAAGCACCTTACAGCTCATATACTTACGTGATTGTTATTATCCCATTGTCTTTGTCAGTTTGGATACGGATGTCAAGGTCAATAGCTTCCTTTAAAAGCTGAGAATCCGTAACACTCAGATACCGTACCTTGTCCAAGGCATCACTTGCATTACTGGAGAAACAAAATACTAAATTTAAGGATACCAAACATCATGTAATGGAATTAGGCAGGCTCTTATATAATTTTAGCTTAAAGATCAATTATATGACGCTTCCATACATAGTTATCTTGGATTTCATCTAGTAGGGAAGCAGATAACAATATATGCTAAGGGTATGAACTGATTGGCCTGTCTAAAATGGAAGAGGTTAAAATTTCAAATTGTTCCTCGTATTCGAACAACCAAAAAATAATAGTCAAATATGATAGGCAGGCTTATTGTTACTGTGAAAATCATCATATTTTAACAATCCAAGGATGAAGGGATGAATTCTTGAAACATGCCTGATAAGCTCCCGAAGAAACACATCTTTGTTGCTGTACAAACTGTTGACAATAAGATCCATGAGACGACTAACCTGCCAACATGTTACATGTATGGAAACAGAAACATCATAAATATAACTCGTCAAAACTCAAAATAAGAACTTTATGCAAGTCAGGGCCTTAACATACCTCAGCTTGATACTCATATTTCTCAGCTGGAGGTGGATTTCCTGAGTCAGTTGCAGTCGCGGTTGACTCGTATCGGCTTCCCAAAAACAAATCATTCTTCAAGTTCAATTGAGCTGAATATCTGGCCGTGTTACATTTCCCTCCCGTTATTGCCGAGTACCACCTGGTGTTATTATCACTCCCCTCTGCCTACTCACGGTCAAATAAAATAATAATTAGATAAAACTATGAGAATCACAAATTGCACTATAATAAAATAACGAAATTAACAACTTTCATAATCACTATGAAGAAAGAAAATTCGGATACAGTGTAAAGGAAAATGCTTTAAAAGCTTAACTTCTGCATTACTTCCCACTAATCCTCACTCACAGAACAAAACAAAAAAGTTGAAAATCTTTTTCCTTTAGTATCAATCAAACGGAACGCAGATTTAAATGAGTACCGAGACAGGAATGGGAGTGGAGGAGGCGATTGGAGCAGCCGCAGCAACCCGGTGACGAGTAGCGGGGGCGCGGAGGGCGGAGGGCGGAGGAGACGATGCATCATTGAGGGTTAGAGGGGAGAAGCGAGCGAGTTTCAGGAAAGTATAGACTCAGTGAGTTTGGTAGGATGAGGATTAAGGGGAGAGGTAAAATTAATATAACAGGGAGAGGGTTTTAGTAAGGTTTTTCCCCTTTCGGAAGCTTCTGGAGATAGCTTAGAGCAGTTAACGCCGGGATGAGGGAAGATATAGGGTACGTTAGGGTCTACGCTGGACGCTGTTTACAACATTAACTCGAATTGATAAATAGATCGCCGCCATGAGATGCAGGAGAAAGCCCAATCAGAAACACAGAATCTGAAGACATAACTTTTGAAAAAAATGATTACTAGAAAAGGAGATAATTTTCATTTTAAAGAATATAATTTAAATTAGTTGATTTATTTAATATTTTTTATATTCAATTAAGTTTATGAACTAATAAATTAAATCAATTAAGTTATTTGACTTACATTAACCGTTAAATCTAACATTTTTAAATTAGTTGGTGCAACACATTGTGTCACAGTAATATTTTAGTGTATTATGAAAAAAATTCTTTAAAAGTCTTAAAAATTATGAAAAACTTATAAACATTATAAAAAATATCTTTAAAATCTATAAATGACATGATAGAATTATAGTGTATTATATGATAATAATATCTAAAGAAAAAATGTCAAGATTTAATGGTCAAAATTCAAGGGCTTAATTATGTACAAAAATATTCAGGAGCTTAATTGATTTTTTTTTTTAAATTTAAGGATTTCTTACACTGCTAAAACAAAAAAAAAAGTGTCGTTGATAGCGACATCAACTTTTTATTAATTGTCGACCGCTAGTGTTCTTTCTTATTTACTTTATTTTATATATAAAATTTTGATACACATGCTGTGTAAAACTAATTTTACACAAATATGTATATTTACACTATAAAATTCAGATCCTAAATTCATAACCCTAACCATAAAAAAATAAACCCTAAACCTTAAATTCTAAACCCTACAACCTAATCCCCTAAACTTTAAACGCTAAACTAAAACCCTAACCCCTAAAACTAAAAGGCACGTATAAAAAATTTACACGGCATGTGTATCAAAGTTTTTTCCTTATTATTTTTATTTATTTTTGTTACCAATAAGAATCTCCTATATTCTAATTCATTATTTTCATACATCCGATTACATTTTGTTTCGTTTGTCTTTGTATCACAGTTTTCTTCTATCCTATGGTACATTTTTACTTGTCTTATGGTTAGATCCTTTTGTGGTACGTTTTCATATTTTATCACACAATACTCATATACCCTTATAATAGTTTCGTGTCGTGATCATTATGACGCACGTTCTTAATCAAAGAATGTCAACGGTTTTGTATGGATAGATCTCTTTTTGTGATAATTTGTCGATATTTTAAGAATTATTAGCAGAGCAATCTACAAGAATAATTTTTTAATTACCTCTTTTACATCACTACTTAAGCATCTAGCTTAATAAAGACATAAAAATTTGTTTATTGACTTTCTAGGGGTGATGAACATAATTCTCACGTCCTATAAATTTTCATTTTTTTCTCTTTACATAATATTTCTTGGTAAACATAACCATTACGTTTTCTCTCCATGTTTTGAACTTGTTTTTTTTCTTGTTGTACTTTTATCTATTCTATTGAAAAAAATATTAAAAAACAATACAAGACAATTATAATAGGTTTAAATTTGATACACAAGCTGTGTAAAATAAATTTTACACAAGCTTGCCTATTTCTACTATATATCAAAATTAAATCTAAACCCTAAAAAATTAAACTCCAAACCCCAAATACTAAACACTAACCTTAAATTCTAAACCTTATAACATAAACCCCTAAACTCTAAACCCTAACTAAACCCCTAACCCCTAAAATTAAAAGGTACGTGTAAACTAAAATTTACACAGACTGTGTATTGAAGTTTTTCTCAATAATAATAGCAAATTCAATCATTTCAAATTGTTGATTTTGACTGAGTGGTGAGTTACTATTCATTCAGGTAGATAAATTGTTACCTTACAATACTCAAAATTACTTCAAACAAACCAAGCAAATATAATAGAATTAAGCTCCAATTATTACAAAGTGAATTAAAAAAACTTGGATGGTAATGATGTGAAGCAAGCAGCTAAGAAACCATCGGTTGGACCGCAGATCCGCTGTCCAACAGGCGTGGTAGTATAATAGTAGTGATGGTAGCAAAGAGACAAAAGAGGAGATGAAATGTCGATGCTTGTTTCCAAATGTAAAAAGTTTCAGCGACAAAAACAACTCTAACTTTATATTATACCGCGAAAGTATGTATGTATGTATGCATCTCATTTAAAGACAGAACAAGCCGCATCAAGCAACTTTACAAGCAACAAAACAACACTCGACTCTGTCAAGTGAAAGAAAAAAGAAACCAAACCCCATGTTTTAAGCCACACACAAAACAATGCCCCTACACGACAAGCAAGCAAGCAAGCTCCATTGATTAGTTTGGTTTCTTGAATATGAAACTGCCTGCTTGTAGATGTTTGCAGATTTCTGAGAATCAGATGGAAAACGCCCATAATAACTTAAATCTGATCAAGAACAAACTGAAGATGGACCTGGAAATGTGTATTATCAGTAAATATATAGTTATATTACTCTTACAATCTTACAGGACAAAAAAAAAGACTAGAGGAAAGAGAGAGTAGGTAGGTTAAGAAACAGATTATGAAACAAGCTAAAAGTTCCATCTACAAATGAAGAGAAGTATCAACATCAGAGTTGTCATAATATTGTGTAGTGCTTGAAGTTGCTGCACTGTTAGGCCATAAGCTCGTTGATGCTGGGATTCCCATGCTCAGTGAGTTCAGTCCAAGAGCGAGTGAATCCTGCTGGGGTTGCCTGGAAGGTAAAGCCACCTCGGGTTCGAAGGTCGACAACAATCCATTAGGCTCATGGCGTTTGATCGACTCAGCGCGGTCGGGTTCGGAGAATAGTTTCAGAAGCTCTTTCTCCTCTCTCTTTGCTCTAACCTTCTGCAGCTGCCTAAACCTTTCTTGCAGAAGTGCAATCGAGGAGGTAACCATAGTAGGATCACCACCTTGCCCACCCATTGGCACAATTTGCTTGATTGAATGATTGGTTTGTGAAAATTGTTGGTGCCTGAAGGAGTTTATAGATGTATTTATAGGCGACAGTCGATCGCGATACTCTACATTTTAAGTCTGTAATCATAACGAATACAATGCAACCGAAAACGGATTTACGATAGCATTTAAGTCGCTGCGTAATGTATACTATTTTGTTGTCATCCGAAATGATTGTGTGTGATGTAATGTAAAGGAGAATCGGCTGCTGTGCAGCAAAATCCAAGAGGAAGAGTGTGGAGGCTAGTGTAGGTAGGCAAAAGCCAATTTGTTTAATAGAGTCCAAATGCTATTTGGGAGTAGCATTTGGAAGCAAGCATTGTTGGGGAATAAATGGTTAGGTGATCAAATGTTAGCTTCGGAGAAGATGGTGCTTGGTTGCCTGGTTGGTGCATTCACCGGCACGTTTTCGATGTGTATTATTATATCTGATTTCAACTCTCACATTTATTTCGAGATTAGGTCACTTAAACAAGGATATAAATTTAAATCCAAATGTTATAAATGGAATAAACTGAATTGAAAGTGTTGTCTTATAAACAGTGTCTATCGTAATTATAAATCTGATTTTGAACATGTAGCTATTGGATTTAGTTGAACCACTTTCTCCAGGGGGGGCCTAATTGAAAAACAAAAGTGTAAAGACAAATTCACAAAATCGTGATCTCTTTGTTTGACATCCCTTTGGCATGCCATAAACTTGTGGGCTAAATCATCTGATACCAAGTAGACCCGGGACTTAGTGCAGGTGGTGTATGTGGGTTGATAGATCAGTTCAAGGGTAGAATTATTTATCCGATTTGGTAGGTCAAGATCAGGCAAACATAGAGTATTCAATTATAACATGTTCTAAACCATGAACAAGTATACCGAGCAGTGGCGGATGTATAGAGCCTTGGAGGGGAGCAATTGCACCCCCATTTTGGGGGAAATTTTTTAATCTAGTGTTAATTTAATCTTTAAAAAATTAATTTAGTGTATAGAAGAGAAAAAAATGGAAATCTGCATACCCATTTGAGGAAAAAAATTATTTTGGACTCCCATTCTTAAATTTCTAGATCCGCCACTGATACCGAGTGAGACATGAAAAGATATTTCAAGTATACTAGGAACGAAGGTATTAGATCCTCGTGATAAGGATAATGTTCATTCAATGAGACTTGGGTTTAAGTAGCTTTGTCTACAAGGTGTATGTCTTATTAAAGGGTTAAAAAAATATGAACATATACTACCTTATAATCACTTTAAAGTATGGTGTCTATCATCACTTTTAAGGGCTTACAAAAATGACAAGGAAATTAACTAGCCTCATATTGTACACATAAATACATATATGGACAAAGCCGTCTCAAACGATTTCGTGGTCCTTAACCTAAACTAAAAAATAAGACCATATAGAATGAAAATATGTTCTATTACTTTGTAACAATTACTTTATTAAATACATTATTTTCATTGTTTTGTAAATTATGAAGGTAGAAGGTGGGACTCTGAGCAATCGTTCATGTTAACTCCCCTTACGAGACGCCACATATATATGTATATATATGCCACAGTTGTTTATCTTTATGTGCTGCAGAAAACCATGCTTTAGTGATATTATGAAAATACTATTTCAGGAACAGAAGATCAGGCATTAATGATACAAAAGCTCCAAAGATATGCAGTGAAATTACATCACTAATCTAGCTTTACTACAACAGACAGCACGTACGTAGTGAATGACGATTAATATTACAACTACCAAAGACACGTCTATGAATCTATCTAAGTTGTTCATTTTCCGGGGACAAAGTTGGTGGCATAAGCCCATGCATTGTTGGTCACCGGATCAGCAAGGTGGTCGGAAAGGTTCTCGATGGGACCCTTTCCGGTGACGATGGCCTGGACGAAGAATCCAAACATGGAGAACATAGCCAGGCGGCCATTCTTGATCTCCTTAACCTTCAATTCCGCGAAGGCATCAGGGTCATCCGCCAATCCAAGTGGGTCAAAAGCACCACCCGGGTAAATCGGATCAAGTCCTTCGCCGAGTGGCCCACCGCCAACTCTGTATCCTTCAACAAATCCCATGAGCACAACTTGGCAAGCCCAGATTGCAAGGATGCTCTGAGCGTGGATCAGGTTCGGGTTGCCGAGATAGTCGAGTCCACCCTCGGAGAAGATTTGTGAACCGGCCTTGAACCAGACCGCCTCGCCGAACTTGACACCGTTCTTGGAAAGAATTTCGGGGAAAACACAGCCGAGGGCACCGAGCATAGCCCACCTGCAATGGATCACCTCAAGCTCACGGTTCTTAGCAAATGTCTCGGGGTCAGCCGATAGTCCAGCAGTGTCCCACCCGTAGTCACCGGGGAATTCACCGGTCAGGTATGATGGGATTTGGTCGGAGAATGGACCCAAGTACTTCGGGCGGTCAGGGCCGTACCTGTTTTCAAGTAATCACGAACATAAATAAATTCAGACAAGTTTTTTTTTTCTCATAAATTAGATATTAGCATGATGTAACGTACCAGATGCTGGTGGGGGCACTTTTGACAGTTCGGCGCATGGAGACGCGGCCGCCACCTACGGCACCGACCTTGCGGACGAGCTCATTTGCTGGCTTCAAAGCAGTTTGGCCAGCGAAAGCGGATTGTTGGACAGCCGAGGTTGCCATTAGTTTAGATTTGGGGTTGGTTTGTTTTTGTTGTGGTGGCAAGTGTAATCTGGGTTTGGAGGATTATAATGGAGAATTCGGAGATGAGAAGATTGATGTGGATCAGGAAATGTACACGTCAGCAGCAATCTATTGGATGTGGATTCCCGTATTGATTTTCTTCGGACAGATGCTGAGGCTGTTTTTATGCCACGTGGGATTTACAAGATCTTGTCCAGAGATGTGAAGACTGGAGGGATGGATTGGATAGCCGTTAGCCACCAATAATAACGGGCTGGGATCTCTATCCATTGCTTCTTCTTTTAAGTTTTAGAGATTATATTATTACGAGGAGAAATTATATATGTGCTTTTTTACCACGTTATTTATGGTATAAACTAATAAAAATTATTAATTTTATTAATTATTTCTATATTATTATTTTACGAAGTAAATTTTTATTTTTATTTACTATAAATTAAATTAAAAAATAATTTTTATCAAGTGAAGATTTACTTGATAAAAGATGACATAAAATATTAATAAAATTGATAGTTTTTATTAGTTTGGACTATAGATGACATGGTGAAGAGGGTCTATGATATAATTTTTCTATTACGAGGGTGAGAAATGTTGATTAATTCAATCAAATAATATAAATCGAATTGATTTTATTAATTTTTTAAAAAATAGTTTATATCTGATGCACTTACAATTAAGGATGTCATTTGGCCGGGAAGGGTGCGAAACACTTATCCCATCAAGAAATTTCATCTTTATCTCTTCCAACCCGTTGCAAATACAAAATTTAAAACTATATGTCCCGCAACCAGCAAAACTAAAATCATCCATACCCCATTACCCATGTGGGTCTTGAGGCCCACCTAATCTCCCTCTTTATCCGCCCCATGACCCTTTCATGTATTATTTTTATAAATATTAGTTAAAAATATAAATCAAATTTGTTATGAAAAAAGTATGAAATATCTGTCATTCCGACTCCCACCACATATGTGAAATTATTTTAATTGTTGCAATTTTTTTAAAAATAATAATATACAAAATAAAATTTTGTACAACAAAAAAAGTTTGGACTAAAAAGTTACTAAAGTCTATTGTAAAGGACCGAAAATAGCACAAACAACATGTAAAATAATATTTCAATTGTTGTAAAAAAATAAACAATATAGGAAGAATTAAAAAGAAAATAACAATTAAAAAACATTAAGAAATAAGAATAAATACCGATAGAATCTAAATAACATACAATATTATGAAAATAAAATTAAAAAGTAGAAAAATAACATACCTATGATGATGATTGAAGAGAAGAAAACAAATCTTAAAAAAAAATACTTAACGACATGCAACAGTAAAGAAGAAACCGATAAACATAAATGTTATATATATATATTCATAAATATTTCAAGATAAGTCAATATAATTATCTTAAATTTAACTCTGATTCAAATTGATATATCAAAAAATATTATATATTTGATATGATCAATTTCAAACTCGTTTGTGTGTATATATATATATATATATTGAATTTTTCATTAATATCCTAAGAGAAGTCAATGTGAATTATCTTAAATTAGACTATGATCCAAATTGATATTATATTTTTAATAATATTTATAATAACATGTTATAAAATCTGTTGGGTGGGTGGGGATGATGCAAGGCGGGTGGGGACAATGTGAGGCGCGTGGGGATGGGGCGGGTACAAAAACATATTCACGCCTTCCACGCCACCCACGACGAATCTAATTTTTATCTTTATCCCCGCCCCACAACCTGTAAAATTTGTAACCATCACTGCCCAATTGAATGTGAAGTGAAACGAATCCCCGCAAAATCTACCTCATTAACATCCCTACTTATAATCCATTGCAAATAAAATAAGATTATTAAATGGCATAATAATGGGTGAAGTTCACAAATGATCACTAAATTTTGATCAATTATTCAATTTGGTAATTAAAATTCTAATTACTTCAATGTTATCATTAAACTTTTAGTTTTGCTTCAATTTGGCCGATTGTTAACGGCGTTAAAAGGGTGACTTGAAAGTTAAATTATTTTTTGTATATTAACACATTTAGTCCTCCACGTTTACACATTCAAACAATTTAGTCCTAATTCGAAAAAAATAATAAATTTAACCTTTATTATTTATATATTATTTCAATTTGACCCTATTTTTAATTAAAAATAGTTTAACCCTACACCCTAAAACCCAAACTCTAAACTTTAAACCATCATATTTTTCTTTCCCACCAACTTTGTCACCATTGGTTAAAGGAAGAAGATCAAAAAGCGTGTAAATAGAAATCGGATCAGCAATTCATTTAGAGTGAGAGAATTACCAGGCTACCGAAATAAAACCCAATCGTTGTGAGGTAACAAGACAGCATCCTAAAAAAAAAATCAAATCGACGACCAAGGCGGTGCATGTCACGGCTTATAGTTTGTTCACTGCTACCATTAGCAACTTTGGCTTCAAACTTTGAGATTTGATTAAGGCCTACATCACGACCTTTGCCAACTTGCAGGTACTCATGATATGTATTACATCCACAAGTTATTAAATATATTTCAGTGTAAAGCAACTACGAGTCTATGACTAAATTGTTAGTATATATTATTGGAATTCACAAAACCTACCAGTAAATACATCCTCAGGTTTATTGTTTTTGATGTTTTGCTTATTCCTCCTCTTGTGATGTGAAACAGCCTATTGAAGGGCATAATAGGGAAATGGTTGAACGGGAAGGACAATTTAATAAATTTGGGAGGGAAGGAGGAAGGAAGGGAAAGAGAAAAAAAAACAACGCTTTTGGGTCGAGGGTTAAATTATTTTTAATTAAAAATAGGGTTAAATTGAAATAATGTTTAAATAATAAGAGTTAAATTTATTTTTGCTTTTTTGAATTAGGACTAAATTGTTTAAATGTGCAAACGTGGAAGACTAAATCTGTTATTATACAAAAAAAAAGAATTTAAGTGTAAAGTCATCCTTTTAACGTTGTTAACGGTGAGTGGCCAAATTAGAGCAAAACTAAAAGTTTAATGATAACATTGAAGCAATTGGAAGTTTGATTACTAAATTGAATAATTGATCAAAGTTTAGTGATCATTTGTGAACTTTATCCTATAATTAAATGTCCAAATTTATTAACGGATACTGTCTTCTAATCACCTAATAGTGAACATTTTTTAAAACTTCATTTTGTTATGAATATTTATCTATGTAGATGTCTATCATGATAATAACTTTATCAAGGAGATTTGATTTACTTTATCATTAGGAATATTATCTTTATACTTATAAATAGATGATTTGATGAAGACATGGTACATAAGTCTATACTGAGAATAATACAAATCTCCCTCTTTCTCTCATCTCTTTGTTCTTTCATTCTTGTTCTTTGTTCTTATTATTGTTCTTCTTTATTTTATTCACAACACGTTATAGCACGAGACTCTAACCAACTGAGGTGTTTGTTGTTCGAATCCTAAAGGAGTTACTGAAAAGAATTTGATTTTAGCATGAATCAAAGATAAGTTCTTATCCCTCAATTATATTTTAATTATCTTTCTCTCTTGGTCTTTAACTTAATTTTTAATTTTTGAAAAATTATTGGTTGCTCGGTGTCAGTGTAGCCAAAGAGTGGCATCATTTTCTTTGAAATAATACTTTTATTAGTATTATTCTATTTTATTTTGATAATGTTGAAAGTTGTATTTTTGTATAGGGATATTCATATACTTCTATTTTGCATGGACTGACTCTCTTAAATCATCACAAGATACTGAATTAAAGTACGATCTCGTTCAATTGTCATAGTTCTTATCGAAGATTCTCAAAAAGGATTTCAATATAATATTGATGGATGTGTAATCCCACGACGTCATTAAAAAAGCTTAGAATAAACTTGAGTTCTCAAAACACTGTAAATTCTCACGCGTCCTCTAGACACAATGTAATTTTATGTCTACTTATTTATTATTCTATGTTATAAATTTATGTGTCACCTAAACACTATAAGTTTTCAGTTTATTCAGTTTACTCCTTGTCATGTTGTGTGTCTTAGAAACCAATTCAAAAGAGGATGGTATAATTCACTATTGATCTCTCATCATTTTATATTCGTCTAATTTAGGTATTTTATTCTTTGCTAATTCTAATTTGACTACTAATGTGATTATTTTAAAGCGAATCGGAAAATTCTGATATGTTCCCTCATTGTTTTATTTACATTAGATTATACTAAAGATCAATATTGTTTATGTTATTCTATTGATGAAAGTTAATATTTTTAATCGTGTTTTGAGTTTTACATGATATAATGACTTGGAAAGAGACATGACATTATGAGAAGATGTCTTAGTCATTTTCTATGTCTCTATTGTCCTCAAGAGGAAAACCAATATCGGTAATTTAATTTTATTTTTATTCTTTAAACTACTATTTTAAAGTGTGATAAATCATGATGATTTTGCTCGAAAGCAATAATTCTTATGCATCAGAAAACTCGACTATAGACTTCTCCCAAGTTCAGATTACAAAAATTCATCTTGATCCAAAAATTAACATAGGAGGCATTCCCTGAAGTGAATGCAAATATAATGTTAAATTTACTTCGCTTCATTCCCTGAAGTGAATGCAATATTATATAGAGGAAAGAATAAAAGCCACATTAGCAGTCGTGGTCGAGACCATGAATACAGACATGGACAAGATGGTCATTTCAAAAACACTTATACTCACCAGAAGTGAGATTATAAGGATCACAAAAGTGATAACCCACCAGAAGTGGGATTATAAGGATGACAAGAGTGATAAACATCATTCTAAGGAAATGAAATCATTTTTATTACCAATGCGATGTTATAAATCATTAGTCTCGTACTTTTCGTTTGCTGAAAAATCAACAATCATTGAATGATAAAGGAATCAACAATCATTGAATGATAAAGGAAAGAAAATAGAAGCAAATTTTATTTACGAAAATGCGAAGATGATATTGGTCTAACTCATTTGAACGTTGTTGGTCCAACTCATTTGAACGTTGTTGGTCCAACTCTTGAAGGGAATAAATCATCTCCTAATTATTCTCATAACCTTAAAAAGAATTATTTATCTTTTAATTTATTTTGCTTTATGTTTATTTACTTTACGCGATAATTATTTACGTTATATATATTATGATATTTATTATTTTGTTTAACATGATTACTTATCAAATATAATTTATGGTGACGATTTATGCTTAGCATAAGCATAAGAAATATTTTTCCATTCAAATGCAAGGGAAAATGAGTACTATATTTCAAAGTACTAAAAATATCGATGTTCGGGAAGAACGATAAGTTATTGAGAGAAATCACATTATGAAATGTGCATAATTGTGAATATCGCAATACTTACCGCTAAAGATAATAATATTGTCACAACCAAAAGCGAAAATTTTAAGAGAGCGATAAGAGTTCTCAAAACAATCTTTTGAGAATTATAGATAACATATATTATCAATTGGCATATGAAATAAGCCAATATGGATATAAGTTCTGATAACAGAAAAATCAATTGAAAGCTGTAGAAGAGCTATACATTGTTACCAAAAGAATAATTTTCACTAAAAGCTCTGAAAGAGTTAAATATATTCTTATTCAAAGAAACAATTTTGGTGGACAATGTATTATCAAGTTTCAAAGAAATTTGTATTTCAAAATTCGTACTAGACATGTACGAGTGAGATTTAATCACATGTTATGGTAAATCAGAAGTTTACAAATTCATATATATATATATATATACACACATATGTATATATAGTTGGCATGATCGGTTAGACCATCCTGATCAATAATGACGTGGAAATTATTGAGATTTACATGCACATATACTAAAAGAACCTGAAGTTCTTGTGGTGTTTGTTCTCAAAGGAATTGATTAAATTCCACTTAACTAAAAGAACCTGGAGTTCTTGTGTTGCTTGTTCTCAAAAGAATTGATTAAGATCCCACTTACCAAAAGAACTTAAAGTTCTTGTACTAAAGTTGAGACTAGATGTCTTGCGTATCTGAATGAAATATGGGTCCATTTATCCACAAATGTGAAATTTTTTACATGATTTTAGTAGATGCATCTACATTGTTTTTATCAACTTACAACTAGAAGTTTGTGAGATTGATTAGAAAAAAATTCAGATTATGCAATTAGACTATTCGTCTTGCCGAAGTTAGTGGGTTTATATTTTAAGCTATATCAATTGAAATAAATGTCACAAAGCCTATTGATTATGAAAAATATGGTTTCGCAAAATTTTAATTAGATGTCTCATATTTAATAACTAAACTATGAGAACAAAACTTTTATTATCTATATAGTATTTCACATATAGCAACACTTATACGCATCAAGCCAACGAGTTATAATAAACTCCCCGCTATGATTGATTTTTGGTCAGAAGCCATATATTTCTCATTTTAGAGTGTGCAATATATAGTTGAATTGCTCCACCACAACACACAAAATGGGCATATATAAAAAGGATTGAGAATATATATTAAGTGTGAACCTCCTTTTATGTTTAAATTCTTAAACATTAATTGGAGAATCATTTATGACATGATTTTTCTCAACATCATGGGAGATAATAATTAGATGGATAAAGGAAAATGAATTATCATTATCTTGATCCTCGTATATGAACCTAAAGTGCATAAGATAATTCATATTATTATATGTCAACTATTAGACATATTTACTGACCTAATGAGAGTAATCAAGTCTCATATACCAACTGAAAATGCTCTAAATTTGAATTACATGTTATAGCTTATGAATGTAAATCATGCTTGAAGCATAATAGTTGAAATTGGTTACAATGATCAAAATTCTCGTAAATGAAAAGTAGTATGAGATGGTCATATAATGGAGGCGGGTGCTCCTGAAGAGACCCAAGACATAACTAATAATAAAACTCTAGAAGAGTTTCAGGTACCTGAAATAAAGATTGAAAAGAGATCTCAATAAGTTATGTCAATACGAGAAAAGAATGGAACCGAAATAGAAAAAGTTGTCGACAACAATTTTACATAAAATATTTCTATAGAAGTAAAGAAAGAAAATGAGGATCTTGTATAAATACCTATCTAGAATTATAGATATTGAATTAGCCAGTATAGAAAGACGCTTTAAACTTGTAAAAGTGGAGTTTTTGGACCAATAGTCCAAACAAATAAAGGTGTAATGCAAGTGGGGAACAAATAAATAGTGGTGTGATATAAATACGACTTGAATTATGTTTTATGAAGAATTTTAATTACTTCATGGTGGATGCAATTACTTAGGCAGTTATGAAATATTTCATATGCGTCCAATTATTTTGTGGATTCATGTATAGTAAAATTATCCTTAAAGGATTTAAAATGGAAAAGCATTTGAAAATTTCTGAGAAAATTTATTTAGATATGCCCCTTGAATATTTATATTTTGGCGCATTTAGTATAATTGCCTTTGTGAGTACTAATTGAGGAAATACTATAAGAACGATCATATTTCCTTATGTATTTTATAAAGGAGTTTGAATCAAGATTTATAATATCATTAAAACTCATGAAGAGCTTCAAATTGGAAACTCATGAAGAGCTTTCAAAGCATTTAATGAAAGTATCTAAAAAAAAGAACCTTGAGATAGGGTTTTGTCTCGACCAAAAGATCGAGCACTTAAATATGTATTTTTGTCTATGAATGGACATAAGATGAAAGAATCCTAAAGAAGATTCAATATGGATAAAGTATATCTATTTAGTACCATAATGATTGTAAGTTTGTTGGATGTGAATAGATTTATCTTCGAAAGAAAGATAAATGAATATTTGGTCTGGAAGCATCATATATTAGTTGGTCTAGAAATATCATTTAAACACTACAAAGATCATTACCTTTAGATCGTCAAACATTAATTGATGGACCTCAAATTATGTAGAAATCATTGTTATGCATGAGGCAAGCCAAAAATGTGTTTGGCTAAGACTATTGATTCAACATATTAAGAAGATATGTGGTTTACTTTCACAAGATAAGATACAAGCTATCTTATGTGGAGATAATGCAAAATTTATATCTCAATCGAAATGTAGATACATTAAAGATGGTAAAATAAACATATTACTCCAAATTTTCATCCCCACGATCTTCAGAAAAATATTATTCAAGATTGAATTATGAAGATTCAAAAATCTTATGTGATGTTTTCATGAGGAGTAAATACGTGTTGCACTCTTTTTCCCTTAATCGAAGTTTTGTCCCAATGAATTTTCCTGGTAAGGTTTTTAATGAGGCAACATCTTATGCGTATCCAAGATGTGTGTACTCTTTTTTCTTCACTAAAGAAATTTTTTCTACTGAGTTTTTATCTTAGTAAGATTTTAACGAGACACATTATCTTCATAGACATACAAGGGAAAGTGTTATAAATATTTATCTAATTGAATGCCTATAAATAGATGATTTGATGAAGGCATTATACATAAAATAATACAAATCTCTCTTTCTCTCGTCTCTTTGTTCTTTCATTCTTATTCTTTGTTGTTATTCTTTATTTTATTCATAACACAAATGTATATATTAAACGAAAGATTTAACCTTTTAGTTTTTCAATTTTCGTTTGATTTATTTTTTTAGTTTAATCATTGTATTCAACTCATTGGTTGACTAATCTATATCGTTAAAATATCTTTCATCCAAAGTGAGGCGACAAAAAATATAATTTAATTAGTAAATATTATTGCTTTAAAAATACTCTACGAATTATCTTATTTCACGTAGACTAAAATAGCATAAAAATGGTTTTTAATTTTCTATTTTGTGACAATGTCTTTGGTGATCAGATGAATAAAATAACAGCATTACTGAAAAAGAGATCATAATCGCTTGTTTTTTCTTGTTTTTTTTTTAGAAAAAAATATTGGAATGCATGTTTAGGTTTACGCATTTAATAAGACCCCCCCCCCCCCCCAAAAAAAAAAGAAGGAAAAACATGATTATACAAATACCACAAATGAAAAAGACAATCCCAAAATGTAATCAGTATTAGCCCTAACAATCGGTCATACCATGGGGGAAAGGCCCTCTTCTAATTTAGCATCATTCCCTTGTACACATCCTAGCATGATGGCAGTCAGCATTAGCTTACCTGCATATGGGAAATCCCTATGTTGCATCAATATTGCCTCCACCGATGATCGTGTATCTTTCAAACCGGCTACTTCTGTGCTTTCTTGTCTCAATGGCAGCACTTCATCGAATCCATCTTCAATGGTTTCTGCCTTCGGACCATAACACCTATTTGAAGCCTTGAAAAGGATAGTTTCGCTGAGTTGTTGCAAGGTCTCCTCATCACTCCAACCTTCAGATACGGATGCTTCATAGAGTTGGCTCCAAGGGTCTTGATCAGCGGCGTTTTACCAGCACTCTTCCAAAAGGTTCCGGTGGGTCTTGCGAAATGATGAGCTCGTCCATGCAAATACATCAAAAACCTGCAAAGCTAGCTCTTTGCTTCCACTTTTGAGACAAAGCTCTACGAGCTCCTCGGGGCGAAGGAGCTGCTTCTCAACACGTTGCTTTGTATCGTCAGCAGGTAGAACTTCCATAATTTCTTCCTGCAGAAGACAACAAAAGGATACGGACTTGACTATAAATGGATAAAATGGACTACTAATATATTTCCATGTACGGTGCAATCCAAACACTTCCATTACATTATATAGAGTACCTAAAATGCTTCAGAAAGTAGTCAGTAATATTGACTTTTAATACTCGACTCGAATAGCTTGTGAGGTAGGATCCAGTTTATATAATATTGCTATAATGTAAAGATTGAGCATTAGAAAAGCTTCATTCAGCTCAGCTTGATTGCACGCATGAGCAGAAGGTCTATAACAGCTAATATGAATCACTATAGGTTATGACATAATCATGCATTAATGAGAAACAACGGCACTTTAAAGATAAAAACACAAATATATCGTGTTGAATGCAACAAACCTGCAATCTCAAAATCTTCAAATCAGCTTCTATTAGTTTCACTTTTACCTGTGAGTCGACATCTTTACCTGCTCATTAAGAGATAGAGAAGGAAAAAGGATAAATGGGAAACTGAAGACAGGTTTTATAGGCATAATAGTAAGTGGTTCTTAAATTAGGTTTTCAATTTTTAAAAACTGGAATATGATAAAAGAAGCAAAGGCGGAGGAAAGAATATTTTTTTTTACCAATGATAGCAATTCACATAATACAACCATCAAGTTTCCTTATTTTCCATTTTCAACTCTTTTTTTCAAGATTTATCCTCTACTAAGTGCTAAGCGGTATTTTATGACGGAAAAAAGATTAAATTTTCCCGTGAAACAGAGAATAAAATCAATGGGAAATATGAAGCAGAGGGCAATCAAGAAAAAATGACAAATGTGAAAATACCTGCAAAGGCAGCTATCTTGGAGAGGTTCAAAAGTCGTCTCCTGTCAGTCAATGTTGGTTTCAGATTTGCTTGGTCAGAATCAATCTCCTCTTCAGTGATTGAAATAGAACCCTCGTCTTGAGAAAGAGCCAAAACGTGAAGAGTTTCTGAAGCTGCTGAAAACTGATGAAGGAATAATTCATGAAGCCATAGGAGATCTTGGTAATGGCTTAAGAAAATAGATAGCTCTTCCTGAAATTCCTCACCAAGCCTTAGCAGCTTAGAGAATTACTTTTTTTTCATACAGCTGTTTAAACACAAAGTAACTGAATCCACATCTAGGTCCCATGCTCTCATGCTGCATAACCCATAAACTAAAGTTATTGTAGAAAGCATTGAGGCAACAGGAGTGAGAAAGAAAATAAATAGAAAATCAGGCAGAAAAGGGGACAGGATAAGAGGAGTTTAATGAACTTAAAAAAAAAAAACAGGGGAAAGGAACATAAGAGAACCAACGGGAGCACCTTAACACTCAAAACTCAAAAGACTTCATATCTCAATAATTAAAAGAAAGTAGAAACAGTAGTAACATAGGTACTGATAGGCCATATCCTAAACCCGCATCTAAACTTGAAATAGTCGATTTGAAATATTAAATGTAATAGTGAACATGCTTACAAAGTCTTGCAAGAAAAAAAAAATCAAAACATCACTTCTGTGTTCCATTTGTTATTGCAACTTGAAGAAAGCACGGGTTAGGAAAGCGAAGAGAGATTTGTCCAAAAGTTGCAAATAGTCCATGGACAGTGAGAGAGCATGCTATTTCATACCTAAGAGGGGCAACAGCATAGCAGATGTTCAAGAAAATCCATGATCCTAAACAAGAAAAATGTGTCAAAGCAAACACTCTAATCCATACCATAAGATTTTTTAGCAATCCTGAATCGTTGAGATCACAACATATGTTCCACATGGTCTGGTAGCCTTCATGTCGTTTTGCTATTGACAGCAAGCTTGAAGATAGTTTTCTAAGGATTTCTTCTTTGCTCTCTTCTGGGTTGTCAGCTAATTCCTGCAAGGAATAAACAATTCAGGATGCATGCAACTGGACAACCAGGAACAAAATAAGACAATACTGGCCAGAAAAAGGATTAACCTGATAACCAGCCTCTACAAAACCTTTAACTTGTTGATAAAGGGAATCAAGAATTGCATCCCTTCTACTCCAGTACTCATTTAGAAGACCTTTGTGTTCTTCTCCTAGCTCAACTTTAGCATTTATGGCACCACTAGATGCCTCAAGAAGAACTTCAGCCAATGCTTCCAGATGAGAATATAGTTCTGATTTTGCTGACATATCAAGTTCAGAAGTTTCTTTTAACAGTTGAAGCATAAAAGACACGATGTTCCACAGCCCATTACGTACCACCGGTTGACAATACCAAGGTGTTAAACCCTCAGGTGGTGGATACCATAGGTGATTCTCATTCTTGTAGTCCATGGCAGCTTGAAATAGAGTAACACATGCATTAGAGAGTTCACAAACCCTATGGATCTGAAATCCAACCGGTTGCTCCATGCTGATTATATGTTCCAGATGCCTTTCTAAGCAATAAAATACCTGTTCAAGATCAGAGACCTTACTATAGAACACTTCAGCATTATCTCTGTCCATCAGAAGGACAGTATTTCGCCTGGCCCTCTCCCCTACTAACTGAATCAGATCCCAGAGAGCACCTGAAACTTGATTTTCAAAACTTGAATGAGTTGAGCCAACTCCAGTTGAACGGTTTTGGCCGATCACATTCTGTAGTTCCCTGAGTTGAATAATTGCAGAGAGCTTTTCACCATGTTCTAAAGATGATTTGCAAAGAATGTCCTGCCAAACAAGTTATAAATTAGGCATGATTCTCTTTTGCTCCTTGTTTTATTAGAAGGCAAGATAGACATGAAATAAATTATTCCCCTTTACCAGTAAGACATAATTTCCCTAGATATGTGCTAAATACAAAGAAGGGGGAAGAAATTGCAGTCACACATAACATCAAGAATAAGAGCCTGCCCACAAGGTTCATTCCTGGGAATGTATGGCAATGGAAACAATATTTGATTGCAGCCATAGAAAGATCTAAGATGCAACTCAAATATCAAATATGACCACCAGGAAATGCTAAGAATCTAAACTGCAGCCAAAAAATCAATGTAACCCTCCACACACTAATAACAACATAACATAAAGTCACCTTGCAACTTGACTACATATTGCAACATGAAATGCCCAGCTAAGTCCTCAATGATATATGTCAACATATGTGCTAAATAACAGTTCAAAACCAACCAAAAGGGTAGATTACTAAATGTACATGATGTAGACTACATACTGGTTTATGAAATTAAACTCTAACAAAAAAAGGAAAAGCAAGAAAATGAAATGCAGCAGTAAAAGCTATGGCAACAGTGCCAGGTCACATACTCTGTCCAGAACATAACTCCTCATGGCACTTGGATAAAGCAAGAAACTGAAGATATTTGGTATGCTTCTGCTGCTTATCCATGAGTTGAGCTGATATAATACCCATAGCAACAATTTCAGCACCTCTAGTAGTTGTCCAGTGTTTAGCTAAGGTGTCAACAATTGATTTACTTGTCCGTACAAAGACATTAGTTTCACCACCCCTTTCAAATGCCCCAGAACTCTTGAGCTTTTCTAGTGATCCATCAACCTTCCCAGATGTCAGAAACTCATGGAAAAATTGACCTAGTCAAGCTTCTGATTCTTCATCTTGGGCAGTTCGGCTTGTAATCCCAGTCATACCGGTTGATTGTCTACCACCAGCATCCCATGCATCAGAACTAGCCCTTCTAGGAACAATATTGCTCGCAAACATAAGGTTCCTTTTCTCTTCTAGTGCAGATCCTTCATTTGAGCTTCCTTTGCGAGACAAGCTTCGCTCAGGGGGTTCAACCCCACCAAGTAAAACAGCCTTTTCTGGTATTGCCCATATCCCTGCTTTCTCAGTAAGCACAACCCAAGCACCATCTTCCCCATCATCAGTAGGTGGAAGAACCGAAGCATCAAGAACTTTCCCAGCATCATGAGGTAAGTCAAATTGATAGAGTCGAGTAGAATTTCTGTGATAATGGGTGACTGTTGCAGTCCCTTCGCCAGAAAGTATGATTGTTGATCCTGACGGCCTGCCTCCTACTCGAAGTCTCATGGAGAATAAGAAGTCCTCATCTTCTACCCTTGCTTTAGGAATTATCACTTGGATTGGAGCCTTTTTCTCTAAAACCCTTTCATTAAAATCTGAGGAGGTATTCACCGCAGACATGTATTGCATGGTCAAAAGCGAATATTGAGTGTAACTTGAGCTGCTAACCCTATCCTTGCAGAAGGTGGCAACAAGAACAGTAATAACTTTACCATGATCATCTACCTGCAGGTCCAAGGGCCAGATTCGTTTCTGTCCAGCCAGATCCTTCTTAATACCCAAATCACCATCATTACCAACAATTTCCTGAGACCAAAGCTTTGACACCTCTAAATCAGGAAAAAGCTTGATGTTGAAACACTGAATTTCATTTTCTGTCAGTAGAAAAAATTGGCGGTTGGAGTCAGATGGAAATGTTAGTAAGGCGCCATATCATTGACCTTGGATATCCCTTGCTCCCAACAAGCTGAACAATTCCAGTGCCTTCGGATGATAAACTTTGTATGTTCTGGTGTACTTTATTTAGTTGAATACCACTTGCGCTGCAGTAAAATTGCCAAAGCTCGCCACTGGAACAACATGCAAGGGGAACACATGCATTCTGGGTACCAGGAATTGCAGAAGCAATCAAAGAGTTGAAAGAACTTGAACCGGCAAAACTCATTGCATGTTTGTTTGGGGTGGCATTACCGTCATTACGCGAAGTTACCCATGATTCATCAGATGATACACAAGTGGTAACAGGGGTAGGTACCACATCTGCAAAGATGTCAGACCAATATAAAACAGCTCGTGTTTTCTGGTTACACATAACAATACCAGCCGAATAGCGATGATTTGCAACTCTATTTGTTACTTTCGAGATGCTATCCCAATTGACAACAGAAAGCAACCAATTATTGCGTGGATAGGAATTTCTGCCACCATCTGCATTCCCTAAAACATCAGAAGGAAGTTCAAGAGTAACACATTTCTTGGAAGCTGCAAATGACAAATAATTCCAGATAAAAACTTTGTTCCCATATATAACCCATGATAAGCATGCTCCCTTATCCATTCCGCCTGATATACAAACATCAGCTGCCATAAATTGCATGGAAGCAACAAGTTAGTCATTTTAAAAGAATCGCACAGAGATGGACATAATTAATGATAGGAGCCCAGCAATACTTGCCAGGAACACGCCTCTGCAAAAAGCTGGTCTGTTCAACATGAACAACTTGTGGAAACTCTCCAACAAAAACCGGCTTTATCGGATCTATCCCATCCCCTTTATCATTCTTGTTTGCTGGTGGAATGCTGAGTGCAATAGAACTCAAAATGTTAAATATACTTTACTAACCAAGAGCATTACCCACAAACAGACAGTAAGGAAAGTGAACTATAAACTATTGAAGTCTATTTAAAAGATTAACACATATCTCCGATTTTCATTTTTTAAGAATGAATTTTTTTTATAGGTTAACTGGGGTTTTTAGCAGGTAACTCTGAAATGAAGCAGTGGTTGTATATAATTTTCTGTTTATTTTTTAGGTTGCTTCAGTTAATGAGGGTTAGAGTTCAAAATTATTCTCTTTAAGTTAGGATGTTGCTAAAATCAACCCTTATGGGTTCGACATTATTTCTCTCAAATCCTCTATACATCTAGTCAAATGTTTTTCCTCTTGTTTTCCATTAGTTTCAACAATAATCCCTTATCAGACCTACACATAAATTCCTTGAGGAACAAAAAAAAAATCATGTGTGCATGGCCAATCCCTAATCACTGTTCTCGTTTCTTTTCTTTTTTTTTCTTGATGGCTCAAACTTCCTGCTATTGCAAAGCATGGTTACAAGAAGCAATAACTTCAACTGTGAAACAAATCCTAGCCCTTTTAAACTGCCCAGATTCAGATTCTTCGTTTCTTAACACTAGACAATTCACTTACCATCTTTGCTTGCCACATTCCCACATTTCTTCAGCTTAATTCCAGAAGCCTAACTTCAAAATATTACTCATACATGGATCCTTTTTGAAGCGAAATGTAAAGACAAACTCGTGATTCTAAAATTCAAATTCAACACTACTTATCTCAAAAATCATAAGATTCTTGCTCAATGAATAAAACCTCAAAATGGAAGGTGGAAATAGTACCTAGCAAGGGCAGACAAGCGAGGAGCCCAAGGAGCGGGAGTACCGGTCTTTGGGCTATCTGGAATCGAAGTCTGGTCAGCTGATTTACGGTTCTCTGTAAGTGGAGTTGCTGGAGAATCTGGTGCCCTTAGATTTGCCCCTACATTTCTCTCCTTCTGATAGCTTAATTTGCTCCGTTTCAATCCCGGAGAGAACATTTTCTCTGTTTTTCTTCCACTGTTTTAGTTCAGTTTCTTTTATTTCATTTTTAATTGAGAATTTTGATTTAGGGTTTATGAGGTTTTCCTTTCTGTTTTGGCGAGAATTGTGAGCGAGGTTTTCCAACTCAAACGAATGAGAATTTTGAATTGGTCATCAGAGGGAGGAGTAACCGCATGAGGTCCGCTTCATTGTGTTCTGATTCATGGATTTGATCTTAACCGTTCGATCGTTAATACTACCCTGCCCATTCTCTCGCCACGTCAAATACATCTAACGTTAATTGTCCATCTTTAATTAGATCTAGTTATGGTTTAATCCCTGTATTATATTGAAATTTTAGATTATTTTCTCCATTTTAATTGAATAATCTGATTTCTCTATTTAATGTTAGCAGTAGGTTGAAATCGATAACATATTATTGACTAATAAAGTAAACAATGAACGTATACGATGGTTCACTGATGGTTCGTGGTCTAGATTTGAGTAAAAAATTCAATTTTTTTTTAACAGAAGCCGTTACTTTTATTAAAAAATCTAAGATTATAATAAGTTTTACAACTATCATTGTAAACTAAATAAATAATTTAGATATTTTTCTAAAAATTGACACTAGCCACTTTGGATCATACAATTACCATATATAGAAAAAATTAAAAATTCAACCAAAAAACTCGAACGAAAAATAGATACAAACAAATCTCTCTGCATCGAAAAAAAGCCACAAGAGAGGATTAAGCTATTAAAAAACCACCGAGAATCGCAAATCAGAGCCGAGCGTCGTGAGAAACTATCCACGAACACAAACCGCTTATCCTTCAACCTGAGGGTCCAGAGCAGGGAAGATCAACATGATTGCAAATAAGTGTCATCTTGATCAGTCGTGGCGTCGTCAAATCCAACCCTGAAAAAAAAATAAAAAAGAACAACCAAACGATCGAAAAAGAAGACAAAAAATGTGTTAAAAATAAAGATAAACATATCACAAAGACATAATTATTCTTGTAAAAAAAGACGATCGGTGATCAATATCAAAATCGGTATCGTCGCTGGCGCTATTAGAGTTTATTTTACTAAAGTTTGCTTTCTAGTCCATAAAACTTAAATGGAATTTTAATATGGTAGAGGATTGTATTTTTTTAACAATGACATCTGAATTTTATTAATCACCATGAAAGATAACACAATACAATGCATCAAAAAAAAGAAAAAATGGAGAAATTCACTAAAAGTCTCTTACAATGGTGCAAGAAAAGCAGACACTTCTATCGAAATTAGCGTACCAAAATCTAGAAACCTTTTTGAACCTCCTTGTCTCTATCTAAACGACATGTTTTACGGGGTGAAGAATGAGTGGTGAGCGAACCAACCTATTGGGCAGATTGCTCCACTACCCATGTCTGATTACATCGACAATCAACCATCAACCGTGTGGGTATTCATCTTTCTAAGACCACTGACATAACCATAATCAGAGATTAGCGCCGTGAAGATCTCTGTACGAGCACCAACCGACCGGTAAGGTATGCTGAAATCATGCCACAATGATAGATAAAAACGAACCACAAAAAATCAAAGAAAAACGTGTCACAAGGACAGAGGGAATGCGTGCCACAAAGGCATAGATTCTTATTAAAAATATAAAAAAAAAAGAAAAATAATAGACTGATGGTCGACAACAATACTAAGATTGCTTGTCCACCACCAATCAAAAGAAAGAAAAAAAAAAGCAAAGTTGATGGCGGCAGAGATTTAAGAGAGAACAGTTAGGTTAAAATATTTGATTGCATTGAAATGTAGGGTAACCTCAAATTTTATTTTAACTTTGATAATACACAAGTTATTTTTTTTCTAAAAATAATAATATAGTCATTTAATTAAAATTTTGTGATAAACAATTTACTATATTGTTAAAATTGAAACGGTCAGCTTGGTGTTCTAATAATTTTAGTCTTAAAATTATGCATTTAATTAATTTGATCTTAATTCGAAATAATTTAACAAATTTAGCTCTTCATATTTAAAAATGATAAAATTTTGATACACATATTGTGTAAAACTAATTTTACGCAAGCCCTTTCATATTTACACGACCCGTGTATCAAAACTTTTTTTCTCTAAAAATTACATTAGTCTAATTGTGTCTACTATCATGCAACGTTAATGTTATAATGAATTTGTTTCATTAGTCTATCAACTGTTAATAGTGAATAAATTGTTTATGTAGAACTATCACATATGCCGATTATTGAGCAGAGAAACATCCGCAGGGAGTGCAATAAGTGGTCCAATGGTGCTTTAGAATAATGCATAGTCAAAATTTTAAATATGAAGATTTAAATTTTTTTATTATGACCAAATGATAAAATGTATAAATCTTACTAAAATTATTATTACACCATATTACATTTCAATTTTAACAACAAAATAACATATTTGTCTCGAAATTCTGATTAATTAAATTATTATTTTTAGAAAGAAAAAAGTGACATGTTTATTATAAAACTTATAATTAAATAACATGTGTATTTTATCCTGAAAAGTACCAATCTCCAAATAAGTAGAACTATTTCAGCTGGAGAAGGATGTCCAAGCTTATAAGAACTGTTGAAACTACATAAAGATTTGAGTAAATAGACTGAATATAAAGATTCCAAAACACAGTAAATGTAACATAAACAAGCAGCACTTAAGTTTCTTACGAGCTTTCAGATTGTATCATTTCTGGAAACTATTACCATTTACTTGATACCAACATAAATGGCACTCTGCTTCACTGAACAAGATGCATGATACAACTTGAAAATCAACAGATAACAATGTGTAAAAAAAAGGGGCTTGTATACATAAAGTAGTTCTTGAAGGAAGAGCTATGAGCGACAGATTTTAAGACAAAAAAGTTTAGTTTTGTCCCCCCTTGAACATGAAGAACATTCGACATGGGTACGTACGTAAAAGGCATATTCTGCATCATTGTTCCAACTTCAAGGAAACGATGCGTGACTGTCGATTGCGCTTTGCCACCTTCACAAAGACTACTGAAAGGCAAGGCGGAGCCCACCATGGCCTGCGGACTTTTTGCTCTCCTTTTAGGCAAGCCACTGAAAAATTCATTAAATCAATCAGTAAGAAGCTATCTACTTCTAAGAATGGCTTCCTCTTGTTTGAGAAAACAACAAACGGGTAACTGCACCAGGCTGTCGATGAATGCACAACATATTGTTTTATTGAATAGCAACCCAAGTATCGGTAAATCATTTGGAAAGCATGATGCACTATAGAGAGTATAACCAGCTTCTCTCAATTAAACAGGCATCAATAAATCTAAACCAACCAGTGGTCCAATCTTACCCAAATTCATATGCAGAAGAAACTGCTCCCAACAGCATATGGGACTCAAGTTCTGTTGGGAATACTACTTACAGATATACAGACACATACATACTATATACAAACATAGAGAGAGGAGGAGGAACGAGGTTGTGAAAGACCTTTTATTCGCCTCAGTTCCTTGCATAGTGTGATGAAGTCTCCCCACTTCATATGGCATCGCCTTATAAACCGAAGAATCTGTTCAGTTGTAAACATAGACATTCCTTCCAGGTATTCCCCGTTGACACCATTTTCTTTAAAAATCTGGCGATAGCCACCAAGATTTATTTCTTCCAACCACATACCAACATCCTGCCAGAAGAAGAAAAAAAACCGCAGAGCAAAAGTTTGTCATTGAATCAAATGTCCATATGAAAAACTTTTATGTTAAATTTCAAAGGCTTAACCATAAAATAAGTGACTAAACTATGCCTCTTTTTAGCAATAAACGCTTAAAGTATTTTTTGACTGAAATAGATGCTTAAAGTTTCATTTTTAGCTGAAATAGGTGCCTAAAGTTTCATTTTTAGCTTAAATCCAACTGAACACTTATTTTAGCCAAAAAAAATTTGAGGCACATATTTCAGTCAAAAAAAACTTTAGGCGCCTACTACAAAATAAAGCATAGTTTGGGTACTTATTTTATATAGTTAAGCCAATTTCAAAAGGAAAAGTTGTAACAAAATCTTCACCAACGGCTTCAAGAACTGTTTGTTTAGATAACATCATAAAGTAAACACCTTTTGCAGCATTTTGCAAGCCATGCACAAGCTACCTTGTTAATTAGTTTTCTTTTATCTTTCGGGAATTAGTTGTTAGTCAGAATGGTAATCAGACTTCAGACATATTACTATCTGTTTCAATTATCCGATAGGAGAGGTTATGAATTATGATAATGAAGAGAAAGGTTGTATGCTTATTATTTTCTCCATGTTACTGTGTCAGTTCACCTAAATGACGTTGTTGAGGCAATTGGTGAATACCGCCCTCACCATTAAACAAGCACAAACAAGTCTTCCAAGGAGGATGAAGATACGTAAACATACAGTTACCCTAACTTTCAAAAAGTTAATTATAACACTCCGAGCAAGTTAGAAATATGTCACATAACTTGAAACAAACAGCTTATCTTCTACAATGAAGACCCACCTGATGCACCTGTTAGTATTTTCTGTCATCTTCCCACAAAAAATTCTCTGCAACAGGGACTAATAAAGATACAATTCAAGATCCCAACATTACAAAAAAAGATGCACCCAGGACATTACTTTCCTTACAAAAGGGAATGTTTCCTTTTAATTGGGAATTCGATAAGCTTGTATGAGAATATCTTTATCAGATTAAGAAGTGTCAACGGACAATATGCCGAACTAAGAAGAAAATCTTTACAAAAGGGAATATTTCCTTTTAATTGGGAATTCGATAAGCTTGTATGAGAATATCTTTGTACAATTTCAGCATGTAACTAGACCAAAACCATTCATTTACTTTCTAGTCACAGTTGGATTAATTCACTCGAACAACCGTGGGATGACCATAACGAACAACTCTGATGATTGGTACAAATGCAAGTTTTGAAACAGGCAAGAAACAATGTGGAGAAGATCCAGTTACCCATGTTAAGCTACAATCTTGTAATAGAAAAAAAAAATCCACTCTACAACAAATAGAATGATAACAAAACAATAGCTACACATCAAACTCCATAACTAAACAAATCACAATAGAAAAAGGGTGAAAACGGCAACCTTTGTACAAACATTTTTTGATTCATCAAAAATACAAATTGTATCAACACTATAACCTGGAGATATAAGAAAAGAGAGATTGAAACCACATGATCCAATATGAAAATAACAATGTACCAAAATGATGACTAAGAAACCAAAACAAAACTTTCCTTTTGTTCATGAAGAGAAAAACAATAAAAACTTATCACCTTCTTTTTATCAATTCATTTCTGACAGTTTACAGTAATCAAAGACAAATCAAAATGTTAGACTGCTTACAACTTTAACAACTATCAAAGACCCATTTTTTAACAAATTGATAAAATTCGAGTGAAGAAATGTCAGCATCAAAACTTCAAACTTAAAAAAAGAACAATACAATTAGGAATATTCATATTCAAGAAGCAATACTGAAATATAGCAACACATAAGAACTCAAGATCTGAACTTTACAAAAAAACAAAGATCCAAATAAAATCAAAACTAAACAAGTATAGACATATACCTCAACAGTCCAAATGAAAAAATCGAGTGGCTCAGGCGGGCGTTCTTTGCTCATCTCCTCTATTATTTCAACCAAAATTCACCTGTTATTTTTTACCACCTATTTCCCATCAAAATTTACCGCTACCTAAAACGAAAATCAAACTGATTTTAAAAAAATTGTCCCTTTGATTCCGGGAAATGAAGAAAATGGAAAACTGGAGAGCTACAGATTTTGAGGGTAGAGTGACAGTTGTTGAGATTCCAATCCGTCTCCTCTTTTACTTCTTTTCTTATTTTATTTTCACTTTCTTTCTTATTTTTTTTTCTCGGGAAGCAAACACAGGCAGCGAGAGATAAAGAGAGGAGGAATGCAAAAAAAGAATAAAAAGGAAAAAAGCGTAGCTTGTGAGAAAGAAAATAGAGTGAGAGAGGGTTGGAATTTTTTTTCCTTTTTCTACGTAGAGAGAGAAAAAAACAGAAAATTATTCAGAAAAAAAAAAAGGAGAGAGCGAGTAAGGAATTATAATTACGTACTATCGCTGTTGGCTTAAGCTTTAGCTTGGACTAAGGGATGCGATGCGTTCCTTGTTCGTTTTTTTATTAAAATTTAAATATTAAAATTTAAACTTACGGTAAAAGATAAAATGAAAGAACATTTATAATTATTAGGTCAACTAATTTTTTTAGTTGATGATTCGGTTTTGATATTAGTTATCGATTGTTGATTTTTTTAATTATTTTTATTTAAATAAGAATAATTTTAATTTTATGGTATATTTTTATTTATTTTTGTAACTCGTTTATTTTTGTTTTTGACACGTTTTTTCGTCTTTTTTCTTAGTCGTTTAATCTTTATTTTTATTTTATGTTTTCTTATGGTTGAATTTGACAATGTCACGACTGATCAAAATGGCGTTTATTTGTAATCATGTTGATCTTCTATGCTCTTGACCCTCATATTGAATTTGAATACGTGATTTTCGTTTATGGATAGTTTCTCGCGTCGCTCGGTTCGAATTTACAGTTTTCGGTGATATTCAATAGCCTAATCTTTTTTGTGGTTCGTTTACTGATACTGTCATATTTGTTTGTATTTATTTTTCGTTCGAGTATTTTGGTTAGGTTTTAACCTTTTTATCTATTATTCTTTTATGATCTAAAGTGGCTAGTTCCTCGTGTCAATATTATAAAAACTATTCAAATAATATATTTAATTTATAATAATTGTTATAAACACTTATTCTAACTTCAAATATTTTCTCTTTTTAATAAAAAATATTATTTTTATTAATAAAATTATCATGTCAATTAGTAAATCTCTTTCCTCTTTTTTTCGGCGGAACTATTTGAGAAAATAATTATTTTTATTTATAACAAGAAAGAGACGTCAAAAATTATTATTAATTTTATGAAAGTTGTCGTCTGAGATTAAGATGGGGTGTAGAAATTATCAATATGGGATATAATATTTTTATTAGTGTATAATTAATTAAATTTTATATACTTTTATAAGTACAATAATTTTATAATTATCTTAAAATTATTAAAAATAAAATTAATATTATAATAATTTAATTTAACTATTGAGTTTTATTTGTTTTTTTTAAGAAACTATTGAGTTTTATTATATAATCATGTAAGTAGTTATGCATATAAATCTTCATATCATTCAATATCTCTATTTTTGTCCAAAATTAATTTATTTATATATCTATTTATTAATAGATGAAATTTGTTTGCATAGAATAAATAATTAGATACTTTTTATTTACTTAAAACTAAAAATTTATAATTTATATGAATAAAAATAAAATTTGACAAATAAAATATTAATCATATAAAAAATATAAAACTCATTTAAATTTCCACTAACATATCTAACCTCTATTTAATTTATATGAATTAGTATTTTGGTTTTAATACACGAATAAGACTAACCAATTAGCAGTGAACGGTTGTCAAATTGGGAATAAAGAAAACGAAAGGCTAACTAACATAACACGTGTCAAATATATTCTATTTCAAGAGGGAGAAAAACAATTCTTTTTTTATGAAAGAGTTTGAGGCTTAATTTAATATTTTTAAAAATTTAGAGGGTTAAACTTAAAATTTTAAAAAAATTTAATATAAAATTAAATGAATATTATATTTTCGGGAATTATCTAGAAAAATATTCCTCAACTAAGATTATGTGAAAAAAAATATCACATTTTAGCCTGCATGAAATAAAACTCGCGTTTAGCCAAAAGTAAATTTTGAACTCGCTTTTAGCTAAACGTGAGTTCAGTGTTGAGTTGGTAAGTAAGAAATAAAAAATTTAATATACCAAGTTTTTCTTACATAGAACTCGTTTTTAATTAAGTGTAAGTTTGAAACTCGCTTTTAGCTAAATGCAAGTTTGCCTATATGGATTGAAAAAGGGTATTTTTTACATAATCTTTGATGTGTTGTTTTTCTAGATAATTCTCAAAAAATAAATATTCATTTTTAATTTTTTTTAAATTATAAGAGTGGTTTAATTAAGAATTTTTGAGAGACTCATGAAAATTTGATAAATTAAAATTTTTATTAAAAATGAGAAAATTCAGTATTTTGAATTTTTGAGAGAATTGATGAAATTTTTTAAAAATTATAAGAGTGGTTTAATTCAGATATTAAAAAAATTGAAATGCAATCTGAATTTCTAACAATTTCATGGAAATCAAAATAAATTTTAAAAATTTTGGGAGCCATAGCCCAACACGCCCCTACTGTGTTAGGCCCCTGAGTCTATTCCAAAATTTCACCTCAGACCCACGTATGATGTAAAGTGTACGAAGTGATCCCTTCCGATTGGAGAAAATGGACGACTATGATCTAACCCAGAGTGCCCAAAATCCACATCGGGAGCGTTTGGCTTCTTGACTAGACAGGGTGGGACATGGTAAACTCACACGTCAACACGTGTCGCAAGTTGCTCGTATTTTTAGATTGCTGACTTCAGATTAGACAACACAATAAGAAAAAAAAAATAGCTTATCCAAATTTGTGTAAGAGGCTCAAGTTTTTCCTAGTATTAAAATAATTAATAAAATGTAATAGTGATTGTTATTAATTTTTTACTGACTTAAATGAAAATTTAGACCTTAAATTATGTGTTTTTTTGTTTTCAATTTTTAAATTATTTTTAATTAAAATAAGTCATTAAACTATTTTTTATCAAAATAAATACTTAAATTATGTCATTTTTAGTTTTTAAATTATTTATTGTCATTTTTTATGATATGTCAACATCTTATTAGTCGACATAATTTATTTGACTTAGATAACTACTGGATAAAGTGGTCGAAAATAATAGTTTAGGGATTTATTTTGGCCAAAAAAATAGTTTAAGAACTAAAAGCAAACAAAACACATACTTTAGGGGTTGATTTTTCATTTAACCATTTTTTTATTTTATACATGTTACTATATGATTGAAAAAATATTAAATACTTTTAATTAAAAATAAGATCAAATTAATAGAATGTTTAAATAAAGACAATTAAAATAAATTTATTAAGAACTTTTAAATTAAGGCTAAATTAATGAAATGCGTAAATATATAAAACTAAATATTTTATTATATTAATTTTTATTAACTGTCACGTTATATTCGTTAAATTTATAACAACACCGGACTTATTTGTAATAACTATTTTGTAATTTTTATAGTAAAAAATTAAAAAAAAAATCATATAATCGAAATACTGTTTAATATTGTTTGCCGTAAAAATTAAAACAGGAGGGTTCTTTTGTGTGAATAGGGTTTTGTCATCCACTTGTTGGCTCCTTGGACGGAGCTGAATTGGTAATTCCATGATCCAAAATATGCGGGGGCATAGGAATTAGGATAAGGAGTAGGTTTAAATTCTAAATGCCAAGCCACATGTTCCTCACCATCATTAAGGACCAAACCAAAGCTGGTCCAAATTCAACTAATCACACATCAACCTCGATTGACACTTCTCTGTATGTCCTCAACCTCCATTATTGATTTATTATATGCCCATTTACTTTATGTTTCGACAAAACCACATGGATTTGACACTGTTTTGCCTTGGCTCTAATTAAATAGGATATCATCTAAGATTTGTACATAACTCACTCATGATTATGAGTTCAACGTTTAACTATATGCATCGAATATAAATATTTATATCAGTAAACCTATAATGATATCTATTCCTTTTAACATTGTTTTCGATAAGTGTTTTTAAAAAATATTCAGGAACGAAATTATAATAAGTTTTTAGAGCGCTAACAGAAAAACTGTGCCGAATGGCAAAAAATCACGCGTTTTTAATTAGCTTATGCACATGATTTGTCTCAAAACTTAACTTTTGGAAACGCTGCAAATTTTAGCTTCTCTCAAACCACCGTTATCATCGTTTTCCCTTAAAATCTCGTTCTAAAATTAATTCTGAACGGAGCTTTTGATTATTTCGTTTAAATATATGAGAGTGTTTGGTATTGCCTCTCAAAAAAATGATTTTAAGTATATAGAACGCCTCTTTTAGACATTGTTTTTGAAGATAAAAAAGAGTTAACGAGCACAAATTAGTAATTTTGTTCAAAAGTACTTTTGAACAAATTAAAAACTATAAATTTTAATTTGAAAAACATTTTTAGCTTAAAAAAGCTACTAATTTGACGTTGCTTTTCACCTTAAAAACGCTTTTGACCCATAAACACGGGGAATTTGAGGGAATATGGGAGTTAGAAATAAATTTTTGGGAACTAGAGAAGGTTGGGAAAATTTTTGGAATCTATGGTAAAATTTACAGTAACACAAAAAGTCGTCGTCTGCAGACGGCGACCAGTATTAATTTTTTTTGCACAGATACCTGAGCCTTGCACTTTTTTATTTTAAAATAATAATTAAATATTCAAGATCACCATCTGCAGACGGCAACTTTTTGTGTTACTGTAGTTTTTGTCATAGATTCTAAAATTTTTTCCAACCTTCCCTATTTCCCTAAAATTTATTTTCAACCCCCATATTCCCCCAAATTTACACTGGGTTTTGAGATTACATGTGTTATCATGTATTTGTACTCTTCGGATTCTCTACGTTAATAGTTGATTGATTTCTTTCGTCCGTGGAATTAGGCTATGCTGAACCACGTTAAATATTGTCTCTTGTGCATGTCTTGGTTTATGTCGTTATCGCTTTAATTATTTTGCCGCATACCAAATTCCTAACAACAGGTTTGGCCTACACACTCTAATTCCTACCAACTTTTGTGTTATCCATAATTTTAAGTATTCATCCTATTTGGTATTTATGTTTCTTATACTATAGTCTAAAAACATAATCTTGAAAACACTAATCATCAACGCAGCATACCCCTCCCCTATGTAGAAATTGTTAAAAAAAATCTACAATGTTTACCCATAAAACTCTAGCCTCTTTTTATTTTCTTTCAAACATAGTCACTTGTTTTTCATCTTTTTCTTTGTTTAATCGACAACGATATCAGTCTTTATACTGGTTGTCGTCCGCCGATAATTCATATTTTATTTTTTTTTGTTTTTTCTTCGCACATGTTGTTGCGTTTTTTTTGCCTCTGTGGCACATTTCTCTGCTCTTATAGCACATTTTTATGGCTACTTTTGCAGGTTTTTTGGTGTTCATACGGTGACCCTCACGACGCTTATTTCTAATTCGTGTTGGTCGGTGGTCACGTAGAGCTTAATCCCCTTTTGGGTTGTTTGCCAATGTAATATAGAGCAAACCGTCGTTTTTTGAGAATAGGCGTAAAAGGCAATTGTTGATTTTAGGGATTTAATCTAGTTCATGTTTCAACAAGTCCTATAATGGATCGTAGATATTTTCTTTGGTGCAAAGAGAAGTGTCTATTTGACTTGTGCAACACCTATTTTTATTATTTTGTTCTTTTGTTGCTTTTTTATGTTTTAAAATCTCTTATGTTATGATTTTATTTTATTTATCAATAAAGCTACCTAATTAATGCGTAAAAAAATATAAAATTTTAAATATTTAGAAATTTTGAAAAGTAAAGATATCCATAGTCTAGGCATATATCCAACATAGTTAGATTCATAATGCTGACAGTGTATCATAGAAAGTCCAGACATGGGCTCCCTTTGGGTTCAATTTTGAGCCTATGCACTTTTAGTATCTGATTTTGAGAAAAAAAAATTGGACTTTACAAGATCCACATACGGTTCAAATAGTATATCGACTCTTCCTTGTGAGGCTAAATGTACTGTGCTTGTATGTTCAAAATTATAAGATTTTACGAGAGAAAAACTTTGATTTACAGGTTAGGGGTGTTTATTGTCGCATATCAGATCAGATTTGATCTAATTTTTTTGGATATCTAATTTTTCTGATCGATAATATAGTGATTCATATTTTATTCGGAAAAAATCGGATAATCGGATCGAATATTAGGATATCCGATAATATATTTTGATTTAATTATTTTTTCGAATTTGAAATTCGTATTTATGAAAATTTCAGAATTTTGAATGTAACAAACAACAAATTGCCAAATTTAACAAGATTCACATCTATGCACATTTCGATTTTTTTAATTTTTGAATATAACAAGCACTAAATTGTTAAAAATAACAAAATTAATATTCATAAAAATTTGAATTTTTTGATAATCCGAAACTTGAAATATTGCGATCCGTATCCGATCGGATATCCAAATTTTCGGATCGGATCAACCGATAATCGAATTAGATCGAATATTTTTGAACACCCATATTACAGGCTGTGTAAACTAAAATTTACACAAGTCTTTTAATTTTAGGAATTAGGGGTTTAGTTTAGGGCTTAGAGTTTAGAGGTTTGGGTTGTAGAGTTTATAATTTAATGTTAATGTTTAAATTTTAGGATTTAGGGTTTAGAGTTTGGGGTTTAATTTTAATTTATAATATAAATAAACATATTTGTATAAAATTTATTTTGCACATGTATATCAATTTTAAACCCATTTTACAAAGCATAAATATTTTTACCTATAAAAAGAAATGGCATTGAATGAAGTAAGATTAGAGGTGGTTGGTCCATTCAGTGAGAAGTCACGACCAGAATTACAGGCTCATATTTCAATTTAGGGTAAACTACATAATTGATCACCGAATTTTTAGGGTAGATTCATTATAGTCACTGTACTTTTAAAATATTCGATTAGGTCACCCAACTTTTAGTTTAATATCGATACGGTCCCTCTCGTTACCTTCCGTTAGAAGTTGATGGGTTTTCCTTAATAAAAATGGGTAAACTACACCAATCATCACTTAACTATCTTCTCACAGCTATTTTGGTCACTAGAGTTTAACAATTTTCAATTTAATAACTTAACTTTCGAATTGTTCATATTTTGGCCACTCTCAAATGACATGATTATACAAATAGAAAATTTTGATTAATCCTTAAAAAATTCAGGTAATGATTTTTTACTTTGCTTATTAAATTTACCATATTATTATATTTGATATTTTAATAAGCAAAGCAAAAAAAAATTATTACTCGAATCAAATATTCCAATTAATCGGTCAATCGATTATGCGATTTAATTGGTACAATATAAGATTGAGAATTGAATAATCTGAATTTAGCAATTAACCAAAATAATTTTTTAAGGATTAATTGAACCCGATTTTGGTACAATTTTTTTAAAATAAATTATTTCGTTTCGGTTAAGGTTCGCAGTTTTAAGCAAAACTGATTAACCGATAAAATCTATTATATACAATATTTCTAAATTTTATGCATTGCAATATCTTATAGTCTAGTGATTTTGATACCCTTCTAATTTTTTTTAAAAAGTTTTGACTCTTGGTAGGATTAATAGGTGTGAACATTCAATTTTTGACTTTCTAGTTGTTTTTACACTTTTATCACAACCGAACAATTATTAAATTTACCATATTATCATATTTGACATTTTAATAAACAAAGTAAAAAATCATTTCCAGAATCAAATATTTTGGTTAACTGGTTAATCGATTATCTGATTTAACTGGTACAATATAAGATCGAGAATCGAATAACCTGAATTTACCAATTAACCAAAATATTTTTTAAGGATTAATCAAATTTTTCTATTTGTATAAACATGTCATTTGAGAGTGACCAAAATATAAGCAATTCAAAAGTTGAGTTATTAAATTGAAAATTTTTAAACTCTAGTGATCAAAATATGAGTGAGAAGAAAGTTGAGTGATGATTGTTGTAGTTTATCTATTTTTTTATTGAGGAAAAACGAAAACTAACGTTAGCTTCTAACGAAAAGGTAACATGAGGGACCATATTGAAAGCGAACTAAAAGTTTGGTGACTATATTGAAATTAAACTAAAAGTTGGGTGACCTTATCGAATATTTTAAAAGTATAGTGACCAAAATGAATCTGCTCTAAAAGTTTAATGACCATTTATGTAATTTACCCTTCAATTTATAGCACAATTATTTATGGCAATTCTTATTCTTGTTTCGTCTTATATTCATAAATGTGTACAACTTTTGTAAATGTAATTTCCATTTACCTTTTTTACTTTTCATTTTCTTTTACTGGTTCAAAAACAACCTAATATTTGTTTGATTTGAGGATTATTAAATATGTTTCATTCGATTTCACACACGCACACGTATATAATGAATTCACAGTTAACGAATCCAGTAAGTGTTTTAGTAGAAAAGCGAATGATATTTATTTTAAGAGATACAAGTTTAAGTCACTTTGTCTTCAAGGTGTTTGTATATTGTCAAATGGTTAAGAATATGCATGAATATATACTACATTGTAATCATCTTTAGATTATTAAAAAACAAATAACAATTAACATTTTATTTAACGATAAAACTTTTATACACATGCTGTGTAAAATTAATTTTACACAAGCTTGTGTATTTATACTATAAAAACTCAAATCCTAAATTTTTAACCCTAACCCTAAAAAATAAACCCCTCACTCTAAACACTAACCTTAAATTCTAAACCCTACAACCTAAACCCCTAAACCTTAAACTATAAACTAAAACTCTAACCCCTAAAACTAAAAGACACGTGTAAACTAAAATTTATACGGGCTTTGTATTAAAGTTTTTTTTCTTTATTTAAATGCAATTTAAAATTATGGATTGAACATCAATTCAATTGCTACCGTTGTAGTTACAATATTCAAGTGACAATGAATTCAAGATAACAATTATTTTTTATTTAAAAGTTGTGAAATTATTCCTAATTTAAACATTATAATTTTACACCTTTATAAAAATATTGATATTTGATACACTGCTAGTGTAAAAAAAAGTTTACACAAATATGTCTATTTTTAAGCCTATATCTAAAATCAAAATTTTTAACCTTAAAACCCTAAAAATCTAACCACAAACCCTAACCCCTAAATTATAACCATAAATCTTAAATTCTAAACCTCTGACCTCTAAACCATAAACTAAAACCCTAAACTCTTAAATAACCCCACTTCTGAAAATTTTGTTTTTTCACTGCCAGTATATAGGATAATAATCCTTATAAAAATGTAATATAAAATATAAAAAAACCTTTTTTTTGAATATGTTGGTGTGATTATAAGGTAGTATCTGTTCATTTTTTTAGCTCTTTAATAACGCACACACACTGTGCACACATGATACTCGAACCCAAGTCACCTAAATAAAATATATCATCTTTTATTACTGTGATCACTTCACGGGTTCAAATATAAAAAACTTATATAAATAAAGTTGGTAAAGTTCTCAATTTCTTTTATAATTTAACTTAAAATATATTTTCCTAAAACCTTTAGAATATTCGGTATTCCTCTACAAAACTTTTATCGTAAGGACTAAATTATATTTTTATAGTTGAAGTGTTTTTTCCCTCTTTTTCATCGTAAGGAGAAAAAGGTAGAAAGTTGAGCCGATAGTGAATTTGTAACGGTTAGTCTCTGTGGCAGGGATTTAAATAGCGTTCGTGGTCGCATTGTGGTTATTGCAGTTGCGGATATAACGAAAATTATTGTGATTATAACAGGTGTCGCGGTCGTGAATTTTTTTAAATTTGCACAACTTATTGTAAAACATAATAATAATAATTATTATTATTATAAAAAAGTATTTTTAATGATATTTAGAGTATTTTCTAAATAAAATGAACATAAATAAATTAAAATTGATTAAAAATATCTATTATAATTGTGAGAATTTCTTACGGTTTTATCAAAGAGTTCTTTTCCACCGGCAAACTCAAGAATAATATATATATTTGTTCTATCGGTCAATACCTAAATTAAAAAAGCGATCAAGGTAAATATCAACAATGAGAGAATTTAATTATAATTATAAAAATTTACTTTTTAATGATTTTAGAGTGTTTTTTAACACTTATAAAAGGATTTAATTGAAAGAAAATAAGAGTTAGAAGCTCAATTGGAAGTTTCGTTGTGGATTCGAGGACTTAATTGAAAATGGAATAAAACAAAACATCTTAATTAAACTAAAAATTAGCCTTAAAGGATTAAATTGTAAGCATACTAAAACCTTTAAGACTCTCTAAAAATTTACTAAAACTTGAACCCTCTTTCTCGCATTTACCCTTTTTAATATTATAACTCATCCTCCACAGCTTTTCATCCCGAGCAAACCTCTGCAACATTTTCTTATTTTTCCTCCTCTTTTCATCTCCGGTCACCACTCTTTTTCATCGAGGAACCATCCGTAAAATGTTCTTAAAGCGATAATAGCGGTCCGTTATCGCCGCTACCCGTTAAATCGCGGCCGCAATCCGTCATTTTTGGTGTAAATGCGATTTACAGGGCATTTTTTCGAAAAAGAGGTTTCGGCCGGCGGCGCTACCGCTATATAGCGGCCGCAATCGCGGTTGCGGACCGCTTTTTAAAACCCTGTTTCGTAGGTCGTGTATTTTCTCGAGGAAGACAAAATAAAATATGGGTAGGTCTGAAATACGGTATATTTAGAGTGCAAGTATTAATACTTAGTTTTTTTATATTTTTTAGCTTGGGACAAGGTATCCATACATGCAAAAAAAACTCTAAAAAACAAACATAAAATATTATTAAAAAGTTTAATATTTTTAATTGGTGGACAAATTTTAAATCTTACAATCTTTTACCTACACTCTAGACATATAGCAAGTTAAATTCACCTTATAAAATATTGTTTATTTAACTAAAAAAATCCCGCTACATCCATATCATTTCATCAAACCCAAATGCTTAAAAAAGTTTTTAAGTTTTTGCCAAAAAAAAGTTTTATTTTCCAATTTTTGTATTGTTTGATAAATTAATTTCTTAGACGATGATAAATTAAAAATGAAGTGTTGAAAATTAATTTTTAAGTAATAAATTTATATTTTAAATTGTTTAAAATATTAGTAGAAATTAAGTAATGAATATAATAAATATAATAATGTTATTGATAGGAATAAATATTGATTTTGAAAATTCTTTATTTCATATTTTTAACTTTATTAGTGGGACAATTAATATTATTTTGATTAATGTTGTATTAAAATTAAATATGCTAATGTAAATATTCATTCTTGATATAGATAAAAATAATTCATTTTAAATAAAAAATGTAAAACGTGAAATCCACTTTACATTTTCAACATCAAATAATAAATAGTTTTCTACTTTTTTTTTTGAACAAGAATAGTTATCCTATTAAAAAAAACAAGAATAATTATCTACTACTTTGATCAAATAAAAAATAATTTTTCTATAATAAAAAATTTTCAGTTTGTTATATGATTAATTTGGATAAGATATATCAAAAGTCTATTATAGATAACCTTAATCAATTTTTAAAATTTATAGGAGCACAACAATAATTTCAGTAGAAAAAACAGATGATGTTTATTTTAAAAAATCTGAGTTTAATTATTTTGTCTAAATGTGTGAGTATTGTCAAATAATTAAAAATATGTACGAATATATATTGACTTGTAATTACCGGTGGACTATTCAATGGCAATAACTCATTCATTTCTCATTAGTGACAAGTCTACTAACAATTCATAGAAAAATCTAACAAAATATTACAAAAGCTATAAAGAATTTATGATCATTTTCATTTTCAAGGTATAATATATATTGAAAATATAAATAGCATAAAAGACGACGAAAAAAAATCAAACATTCACGGGCTTGCATAGGAACATTAGCGACGATGGTGAGGATTCCCCGACGAGTCTCCCGTTACTATTACTTCCACCAAGCCTTTCGTAGTAATCCACGCAAAACAAAGACAACGAGAGCTGGACCTCGTCGCCAGCCCAAGAAGCTCTCCTGACGCCTCCGAGTCGGCTCCGCACCGGTCTCACGCAACCCATGTAGAGCCGTTTGTAGCCGCCCAGGGCGAGAACCACAGACCGCACGCTGGAAGGCGGAGGGGACACGTGCCGGAAGCATAGGTTTTCCCAGAGGGAGTCGTTGCGAGCAATGGTGCACCAGAGACGGCAGACGCTGGCGGCAACGCAGAGGGAACGGCAGTCGAGGCGTTTGAGGATTTCTATGAGGATGTCCACGTGGTCGTTGATGAAGAACTTGGGTCTTTTTTCCTTGTTCTCGCTGACCATCTCGTGGTGGTCCTGACGGTGGCAGCCGCGGTGGTGTTTTTGCACCATTGTTAAAGATAAAAAAGAAAAGATACAACGAAGAAGAAGAAGATAGTGTTGAGAAGTTGATGAGGCAAAGGAAAAAATAATGGTGGGTTGATATATAGGAGGAGTGCTATAGGTGTAACGTAAAGTATAAGGGATTTGACTTCAGAGGGAAAAGAAAAAGATTGTGTTTGTATTAGGGAAAGAGACACAGAACCAGACTTAAAAGACAAACAATAAAGATTTTATTTTTCTTTCTGGGTTTTTGAAACAATTTACATACATTAAGAAACACACGCCCGTTGCTGTAATATTGAATTTTCTGTAACGTAAATTACTACCCTTTACTGCTCTGTATTTTTTTATACATTATCATTAGTATTGGCGACGAAAAAATCATGAAATCTTAATTAAATCCTTGAAAAAAGTAATTTAATTCCCACCATGTATGAAATGGAGGGAGTCGAAATCTTGGGTTAATGAGAGAAAGACAGGGTATCAAGAGCGGTGGGAGAAGAGGCCAAGAGAAAACAGCCAAGGGAAAGAACTGGAACCGATGCTGTGCCTTTTTCTTTAATTACTTTTTGTAATTTGTATATTGTTTTCAACTTTGTTGTTTTTGTTGTTTCTTTTACATTTCTCTTCTGTTTTAGCTCCAATTGGTTCAGGGCCGTTGCAAAAAGAAAAGCACTGGTAATTTTGTGACCAGCCACTGCCAGACATATCCTTAAATGATCGAGATTAGTCTTACTAAGTAAATAAGGTACCAGTTTTATAAATATCGCCGACGAAAAAGAACAGAACATACAAAACAACAGTAAAAAGCCTAGTTTGAAATGAGAGGCATAGCTGTTTGTGGTGTGGGGGTGCAAAGGCCGAAAACTTTGATTGAAGACTTTGGATTCGAAAGAGAGGAATAGAAATGTGAACCAAATGTGTCATTTCAACACCGCTGGAACCCAGAAAATAAGATTTTCAAGGCACTCAGACGAGGGCAATATTGGCTGAATATTCCCAAAAAGGAATATTAAATTCATCCCCTTTGAACAACTTTTCAAAAAATACCTCCATTTAGTACACGTAAGAACGACTAACGTTCTACAGAGTACGAAATTAGTATTCACGTTCATGACGCGTATTCCGTCTGATGTGGCGTCTCTTATCCGTGGTGCCTTTTAAATATTTAGTTAAAGGAATTCGCGCATGACAGGACGCGAGTTCCGCGAGATAATCAGATGATATCGTGTCAATTTATCGGTCAATTTGAATGTAACTCGCGTATGTGGTAACGAGAGTTTTGTTCAATCTTGTTGTTAAAACAAGCTTCGATAGGCATATTGTAGGTGAAATTATGGGGTGTCGGGGGATATCATTTCGTATTTTTGAACTTTCACATTGTAGTACTGAAAACATCTCTTGAAAATAGTGTAAAGACCGGCGCGTATAAGGCATCTTAGGTTATGTATAAATCGCGTTTAAAACGCTATCTAACCATATTTTTTTGCATGAAGCAAAAACAAACATGTGTCCGTAGGCATGTTTAAATGTATTTTGTGGTATGTTGAGAGATTATTTTGTTGTTGTTTAACTTTCACATCGTAGTACTGAAACATATGTTTACAATGGTGCTAAAATTGGCGTGTATATGGCATCATAAAGTGTGTCGGTACCCTTCGCTTAATTAGGATTCCAGTAGTGTGTTCACGTACCGGTACGCTGTGTGCTGAAGGGACTCCCTTATAGGCTGGTGGCTGCGAATAATAAGATAATCAACGAGAGAGGCGTAAATGAATCCTAAAGACATATATTAATGATTGTAACAAACGAGTTATGCCTTGAGGCATTGATAATGGTTGGCTGGATGCCTTTTATCTCTCGGTGATATATATTGATGCTCGAGGGAGCATGTGTTAACGCATGTGTCTTGGTTAGGAATCCAGATGTCCTAGAGTCAGTGCAAGGGCACTTAAATAAGGGGATGAGTACTCCGAGCTATGTGATCGAGTACATCTGACGTATCCACGGGCTATGTGATCTAGATGCGGTTAGAAACCTATTCTTGGGCTATGTAATCAGGATATGAAAATACAACTTGGGGGTTGTGTGAGCTCGAGTAACTCAAAGGGCTATGTGATCTCGAGTAACCTGATTGGCTATGTGACCTAAGGAAAATACTGCTTGTGGCTATTGTGATCCAAGTATGTCTAGGACGTTTATGTGGCTATGGTGATTCGGATATGATCCTTACCCGATGGCTATGTGATCACGAGTAACCCGACGGCTGTGTGAACATAGAAAAAATAGTAGGGCCTCGTTGGCCATTAGGGAATATATGTTATTTACGTTGTTGTATGGATGATAGATGTTGGCTATTTTACCCTTTTGCTATGTGATCAGGGTAGGGTTGTTACTCGACGGGCTATGTAAGCTCGAGTAACTCGATGGGCTGTGTGATCTCGAGTATGGGCTAGATAACCCTTGGGCTATGTGATCAGGGTATGTGACATAACTAGATGGACGGTGCGACCTCGAGTATGGTAAGCCTTGGATGGCTTGGTAGTCTTCTTACATAGTAGTGGTATCTTGAGACAGTTGTAAGCTCTAGCTATGATAGGCTAGAAGATGATCCTTAGATGTTGATAAGCATGTCTATGCACTCTTGATTATATTATCATGCATGCTTGTTTTATGATATTCATGAATTGTGGTAGAGTAGAAATGTACCACTGAGCTTTGTTAGCTCAACATGTAGAATTGTGGTTTTTCCGTGCGTAGGTTGACAGGTTACTTTTGGAGGAGCACATCGAGGAGGATTTCTCAGCGCTGGCCTGTTTTAGAGTATAGTACTTGATGTTTAGTTCGGACTGATTGTATTCATAGGACCTTACCACAATCGAGTATGTATCTTTATTTTGATTTACTACTACTTGGTCAAACAATGTATTTTAATTGGAACTTATATTTTGTAAACCCTTTTAATCTTATTATTTATGTGGATTTTATGGGAATGTATAGTTTTGAGAATCACCAACTTGTGGTTTTAAATGAGAAATTTTGATGGGTCAATTTTGGGTGACCTGAATATGATACTCTAGATCCGGGACGGGATCAGGGTGTTACATTTAGTGGTATCAGAGCTTAGGTTTAGTCGGCTCTAAAAAACTCCAATGTGGTATAGAGGTCGTGGTAAGGTGTCTAGTGAATACAAGTCCCTAAATTTAAGTGTACTTTATGAGACTGAGAATCCTGATGTGCCACGTTGTTTGTTGTGTTTCAAAACAGGGGTTGATGGAAGGTGGAACCGGTAGTGGAGAGGCGGGTCACTTTTCTAACCTTACCTCTGCCTTCTTGCGTGTGGTGTAAGCTATTTCGAGGCAATCTGAGACACCTCGCAAGACCCATATAGAAAGGCTTCATCGTTTTGGGCCTAAGAATTTTAAAGGCTTGGGTGAGGATGACCCTATTAATGCTGACCAGTGGTTGCGTGACACACAAAGAATCTTGAGAGAAATGAAGGGAAGCTCGAAAGATGATCTTGATTGCATTGTTTCCCTTCTTAAAGGCAATGCACATGAGCGGTGGGAGACCGTATAGTTGGGTCTACAGCCTGCACTCCCGACATGAGATATCTTTGTGGATGAGTTTCGGAAGAAGTATATTAGCGAGGTACATATGGATAAGATGAGAGACCAATTTCTGCACCTAGTTTAGGGAGATCGAACTGTGTTTGCTTATGAGTAAGAGTTTTTACGTTTGAGCCATTACGCTCAGGAGTTTGTTACGATGGAAGGGTTGAGGTGCAAGAGGTTCATGCAAGGTTTGAGGGTCGAGCTTCAATTGCATGTGACATCATGTCAGCTTAGGACATTCTCTGAGTTAGCCAATAGTGCGAAGACACTTGAGCGACTTTAGAGTTTGACATCTAATCAGTTCGAGGGTTTTAGAGATCATGATGTGGAGACCCAAGATATCATGACTCTTTCTCCCTATCCGTATAAAAGGTTTTGTGCTTTGAAAAGAGTTGCCTCAGACCAGTTACTGAGGGTTCGTAGAGGCTCTTTCTACTCTGGAAGAGAGTATTGATGGTTATGTTAGAGGCAAAGTTAGGGCACCGTCAGGTTATCGAGATGAAGGTTCTACGAGATCCACCGCCAGGGTTGGCACGCGAGGCGTTGCTAGACAGTCTGCTGCTCATATTAGAGTTGGTAGTGTTGCAACCGATGATATGTTAGGTAATTAAGTTTTGTGTTGGTTCCAGTGGTGGTGATAGTTGTTAGCTCTTTAGCTGTGTAATGGGTTGGTTCTTATGAATGAGTATCTTGGTGAATCTTGGGTTTGTTGTTGCTTTAAATGGAAATTAAAATTGCATTATTTGCTAGATAAGGTTTTTTATCGTAGATGGTTGTTCAGAGTGCAAGTGTACCGTATGTTGTGAGTGAGAAGTTATGAAGTTTTAGATTGCTTGAATCTAGTTGTTAGTGTTAGATGTGTAGAATCTTAGCCTCTCTACGGTAGACGCTATGCCCCGTGGTGCTAGCTCAAGGAGGGTTCTATAGGTTGCAAGGTGTTCTTAGCTTGCGCTGTAGAAGTGAGGGTTAAGAGTTCATGGTCTTAGTGTTGTGGGTGTTTTGAGGGTATGAAGGTACCCTTGGTGAATGAGCAATCTTACCGGTTGACTGTGGTTTAGAACCGTGATAAAGGTAAGGTTGAGTTCATTGTTAGTGTATATCGCCTCGTGTTATGGTACTTAACGAACTCTTTGTTGGAGGCACACTTGTGTAAGCGACCAATTAGGTGTCATTGCCAAGTGCTTCGCCAAAATCGTGTCTGCGTGAGAGTAGCTTGTATGTTGGCTTTAGATGTGATGAGCCGTGGTGTAATAGTGGAAGACCGCTGCCGGTTTTGTGAGTTTGACGACCTTGTTTTGGCCATAGAATGTGAGAGCTTCACGTGTTGTTTGTCGGAGTAAATTTACTATAGAAAATGGGTAAATAAAGGTTGTGAGGAACATGGTTGAGGTCCTAAGGGTAAATAGTGAAGATAGTTTCTTGGCTTGTGCACCTGTTGAGCTAGATCTCGTAGAGTTAGAGGATTGCACGATCGATTTCGACCAAGGTTATTATCGGTTAAGGCAAGCAGTGTGGAAGTTATCAGAGTAGCGCAGCGGAAATATAGATCAATAGTTGTGTTGAGGGTAACCGAATGGTTACTTTGCAAGAAATATTTTTAGACAGACCAGTTGACGATCCTTGGGAACAGTCAGATGGCTTTCCACATCTGATGGTTGAGACCGAGGCAAGGGTTAGGAAGAAGGTTTTTAGACCTTCGCAAGTAGAATGGCTAAGTTTTGGGTTGCTTGTGTGAGTTCCTATGTTACGGTGGTAATTTATTGGAATCAAGTGGTTAGAATCGACAGTGGTTGTTGACCCTGTTGAAAACAGTTGGATAAAATGAAGTTTAAATCTCGTATTGGTGGCCAAAGCTGGGGAAAAGTGATGTTGGAATCAAGGTAGATTGATGGTAATGTTCGGCTGTCAGGGTTTTGTTTGTCTTTGATGTTCGACTGGGGTACGGTTGTTAGATGTGATGTGTTCCCGACAATGTTTTATGAAAGTAGTGTAGCATTTTATACTTAGATGATGCCTAAGTTTAGAGTATGTTTGACGAATGCTAGTAGAAATGATGTGTTACTCGTGGTATAACCCGTTGAAGATGAGTTTCTTGGATCGGTGTTTGAACGACATAGCTTGAGGTTGGTTTGTTGTTCTATTTATAGGTTCGTTGCGAGTGCTAATGGTTGTGATGTTTTAGGTCGTTAAAGTTTCTGAGAGAAGTGTTGAGGATAAATGGTTCAGCGTTATAGGTTTGATTTGAGGTATGTTGAGGGGGAAGTCTCCTTAATTAAGGTGATCTTGTTTATTGGCAAATGGTTTAGAGCTGTTTCGGTTGCATCTCTTTCACTCATCTAAATTTCGAGGACGAAATTTCTTAAAGGAGGGTAGAATTATAACGACCCAAATTTTTTGAGTCAATGATAGACCTTGACTCGGGCCTTGAACCATACGTTAGGTCGAATGTTCGGTATATGTTGGGCCTTATTGTTGGGCTTTGTAGGCCTCAATATGTTGTTGGGCTTGTGTTTCGCTAAGGAAGGGTTAATAGGGTAGAAGGGTAATTTCCCCTCAAAGGAATACACAAGGCTGGTGCCTTGTTTAATTTCCTGTAAAAAAGGGAAGGTGGATGAAGTCACCTTGTCCCCATCTATCTCTCTCTCTCCCTATTCCATTCTTCATCAAACTCCTACCCAAAACACAAAGAAAAAGTTGAGAATTTGTGGATGTTGTAAGGAATCTCAAAATTTTCATCAAGGGAGAGTTAATCAGCACACAAAAATCTATCGATCAATGTGTATATCCCCAATATTGGTGGAAGTTGAATGCGGAAGCTTGGAGCAAGAAAAGTGGTGGCAATAGCTTGAGGGGAGCTTTATTTCGGGATTTGCTTGCTTAAGGCAGTACTTCTCTGACTCTTAAATTTCATGAGCCTCATAAGATGATTGATTTGTGTGGTTTATAGTTTGGGTTGCATAATTGCGGTTGTAGGAGCTTAAATCCCCCTTTAATGGCAAATCATGTATTATGTGTTGTTAATGGATAAATTTGGTAGAAAACCACCTATTATCCTATAAATAACTTGTAGTATCGATTTGGGACTTAACCATAGGGGTTAAAAGTGGGATTGGTGAAATCCCGAGCTCCAGGTTTCAAAATCTAGGCTCGAGTACCAGTATGGGGTGGTTGCGTATCGGTACTCCTTTGTAAATTGAGGGAAGGGTTGTGAGAGGCATACCAGTACGTCTTCCTGTGTATCGGTACCCCTCGCTTAATTAGGGTTACAGTAGCGTATTCGCGTACCGGTACGCTAGGGGCATATCGATACCTATTTCCTTTGCTTGGGGAGGCTTTCGCGTATCTGTACACTAGGGTAAGGGTACCGGTATGAGTGAGAACGGTATGGGGCGATCCGATTACCTATGATGAGTACCGATACGGGGGAAGAGTGTATCGTTACGGCTAGACATTTAATTCTTTCGAACCTGGGTTGAGTATCGGTACTCGATGAGGAGTACCGGTACCTAGTGAGGCATACCGATACCCATGTAGGAGTATCGATACTCGTAGAGCAATCTGTCCAAGAAATTTAGGGTTACATTCAAGGGCTCTATAATTCATGGTAGAGGTTTCGGTGGGTCCCTAAAGGTATAAAACAAACCTTAAAACTATAAAATCAAGGTTGGTAACCCATACATGGATAAATTGCTAATGGCTTGGTAATTATTGAGTGGATTGCTTGTATTAATCAACCATAGAGATCTGTGATAGATCAGTTAATGCTACGTAGGAAAATCAGGGTCTTTGCTGTGTGCTGAAGGGACGCCCTTATAGGCTGATGGCCGCGAATAATAAGATAATCTAACGAGATAGGCGTAAATGAATCCTAAAGACATATATTAATAGTTGTAACAAACGAGTTATGCCTTGGGGCATTGGTAATGGTTGGTTGGATTCCTTTTATCTCTCGGTGAGATATATTAATGCTTGTGGGAGCATGTGTTATCGTATGTATCTTGGTTAGAAATTCGGATGTCCTAGAATCAGTGTAAGGGCACTTAAATAAGGGGATGGGTACTCCGGGCTATGTGATCAAGTACATTCGACATATCTACGGGCTATGTGATCTGGATGCGGTTAGAAACCTATCCTTGGGCTGTGTGATCAGAATATGAAAATACAACTCGTGGACTATGGGAGCTCCAGTAACTCGAAGGTCTATTTGATCTCGAGTAACCTGATTGGCTATGTGACCTCAGGAAAATACTGCTTGTGGCTATTGTGATCCAAGTATGTCTAGGACGTATCTGTGGCCATGGTGATCCAGATATGATCCTTACACGACGACTATGTGATCACAGGTAACCCGACGACTGTGTGAGCACGGGAAAAATAGTAGGGATTCATTGGCCATTAGGGAATATATGTTATTTACGTTGTTGTATGGATGATAGATGTTGGTTATTTTACACTTGGGCTATGTGATTAGGGTAGGGTTGTTACTCGACGGGCTGTGTGAGCTCGAGTAACTCGATGGACTGTGTGATCTCGAGTATGGGCTAGATAACCCTTGGGTTATGTGATCAGGGTATGAGACGTAACTCGATAGACGGTGTGGCCTCGAGTATGGTAAGCTTGGGATGGCTTGGTAGTCTTCTTACATAGTAGTGGTATCTTGAGACAGTTGTAAGCTCTAGCTATGATAGGCTAGAAGATGATCCTTATATGTTGAGAAGCCTTTTATGCACTATTGATTATATTATCATGCATGCTTGTTTTATGATATTCATGAATTGTTGTAGAGTAGAAATGTACCACTGAGATTTGTTAGCTCAGCGTGCGGAATTGTGGTTTTTCCGTGCGTAGGTTAACATGTTGCTTCTTGAGGAGTACATCGAGGAAGATTTCCCAGCACGGGCCTGTTTCAAAGTACAATACTTGATGTTTAGTTTGGACTGATTGTGTTCATAGGACCTTACCACAATCGAGTCTGTATCTTTATTTTGAATTACTACTATTTGGTCAAACAATGTATTTTAATTGGAACTTATATTTTGTAAACCCTTTTAATCTTATTATTTCTGTGGATTTTATGGAAATAGATAATTTTGAGAATCACCAACATGTGGTTTTAAATGACAAATTTTGATGGGTCGGTTTTGGGTGATCCGAATGTGATGCTCTAGATCCGGGACGGGATCGGGGTGTTACAAAACCAATTAAAATTATTTTACCTCAAGCTTCCATTGTCGAGTGATCCTATGTAATTTGTCAAAATTTGGAGGGTTCTTCGGGATTCTTTAGACACAACCAAACTGCCTTAAGACACAATCGCTCAGATGCCACTCAACTGTAGCGTAGAAGATGAGTGGTACCTTCGCTGTCCAAGCAATCTGCATCCCTTCTGAAAATTCTGGCAAGCATTCATGGATACTCAGATCCGCATACGGTGTCCACAAAAATTGTACAACATACAGTTATAACTAAAATTAATAAACTTTATTTTAAATAAATACATCAAATTCAATATTAAATTTAAACTATAAATATTTACCTAATTCTCGGATTCAGTCTCAATATTCGGTATGATAGCTTTCAGACCTTTGGCCAGGCCAACATGACTTAAATTACCGCTCTACCTACATAACAACAAACATAACTTTAATATTAAAAAAGGGCTATTAAAAACATTTACTTTTTTTTAAAAAAATATACCTCTAGCATAATGGAAAAATATGTGGACTCCGCACGCTCAGTTCAGGGTGTAAAAACGGCATTTTGAGCCACGCCCAAGACTGCAGCAACAGAAGACAACCTCCATTGTCGTGCTTCTCTATATTGGTGGTCTTGCACATCTCCCTAAAAAGAAATGTCAGTACCGCCGTTTCTCAGCTCAATCTACCGATATCATCAAAATCACGCAAATGCCGCAACCATAACATATGTACTTTATTGCGAGATTTGTCCGGCACTCCTATCCTGCCGATTATTTGAAGAATATGAGCGCGAGCATATGCCTACAATAGGAAAAAATATATTAACATATGAAAATTTAATTATTTTATTAATATCCAGAAAATAATATTCTTTACCATCTTTATTTTTTCGTTCGCGTCAGCCGGTAAATGGCTATAATTTTTTCGCAGCCACATCAGAAACATAGAGCCACCATCCATCATCTCTGGCGAAGCCCCTAGCAACTCAAAACACAGGCCACGCCAATCATTACTGCTATGACCGGTAATAGCCTCTCCGTCAACCGACAAACTGAGTATATATAACACGTCCTCCAAGGTTATAGTCGCCTCACTGCAAGAAAGGTGGAATATGTATGTCTCCGACCTCCACCTCTCTACAAGCGCATTGATCAAATCAACATCCAATTTCACACCTCCAATGATTTTCGATACGTGCATAAATTCGGCCCTCGAGATATAATTTTGTAGACGATAGACAGGTTCTTTCGTCATCCAATTGTAAAAAATCTCCAAACGACGTTCTATCCCATCCTAAAAAAATTAAACAACCACAAATTAATTTCACTTTCAAACTACCATTCAATTTTTAAATATAACAAAATAATAACTAAAATTAGTAATTTAAAATAAATAAATAAAACTTATATTTCTCCTCCAATAAGCAAAAACGTGTTTCTCATCCAACCTTATCAACCCCTTCATTACTTCAAACTCGAGATATTGACCAAGATATTTTCACGAAAAATTTACTAGAGAAGGAATTGAGAGAGAATGTTTGTTTGTGTGAATAAAAGGGGTAGGGTAAGGTCAATTTATAACAAAATTAGCACCGGTTCAAATGTGAGTAATTAAGGAAACTTGCGTCCTATAGAAAGCGGATTCAGTAATTACCGGAGAAAACGCGTTTCATGCAGCGCGAGTTCTTTGTGTTTTCAACGCGGCCATTTTTCAACTGTTCAAATTTTATTGCGATAAATTCTAATCGTTTTGTTTGATTATCTCGCTAAACTCGCATCCTGTCATGCGCGAGTTCTATTAACTGAATATTTAAAAGACACAACGGATAAGAGACGCCACATTAGACTGAATACCCATCTTGCATAATGCGAGTATTAAATTCGCACTCTGTAGAATGCGATTTATTTCTATATATGCCAAGTGGGGGCTATTTTTTCAAATGTTGTTAAAAAAGTGAATATTCAATTAATATTTCTAAATGGAATATTTAGACAGAAATGCCTTAAGACGGGGCAGAGAAAAGAATTATAGTAATTAGTCGTTGTGTCTGTTTTATCATGCATGCTTGTTTTATGATATTCATGAATTGCGATAGAGTAGAAATGTACCACTGAGCTTTGTTAGCTCAACGTGCGGAATTGTGGTTTTTCTGTGCATAGGTTGACATGTTGCTTTTTGAGGAGCACATCGAGGAAGATTTCCCAGCGCATGCCTGTTTCAATGTACAATACTTGATGTTTAGTTTTGACTGATTGTGTTCATAGGACCTTACCACAGTCGAGTTTGTATCTTTATTTTGATTTACTACTATTTGGTCAAACAATGTATTTTAATTAGAACTTATATTTTGTAAACCCTTTTAATCTTATTATTTATGCGGATTTTATGGAAATGGATAATTTTGAGAATCACCAACATGTGGTTTTAAATGAAAAATTTTGATGGGTCAGTTTTGAGTGACCCGAATGTGATGCTCTGGATCCGGGACGGGATCGGGGTGTTACAAAACCAATTAAAATTATTTTACCTCAAGCTTCCATTGTCGAGTGATCCTATGTAATTTGTCAAAATTTGAAGGGTTCTTCGGGATTCTTTAGACACAACCAAACTACCTTAATACGCAATCGCTCAGATGCCACTCAACTGTAGCGTAGAAGATGAGTGGTACCTTCATCGTCCAAGCAATCTTCATCCCTTCTGAAAATTCTGCCAGGCATTCGTGGATACTCAGATCCGTATACGGTGTCCACAAAAATTGTACAACATACAATTATAACTAAAATTAATAAACTTTATTTTAAATAAATACATCAAATTCAATATTAAATTCAAACTATAAATATTTACCTAATTCTCAGATTCAGTCTCAATATTCTGTCTGATAGCCTTCAGACCTTTGGCCAGACCAACATGACTTAAATTACCGCTCTACCTACATAACAACAAACATAACTTTAATATTCAATAATGGCTATTAAAAATATTTACTTTTTTAAAAAATATATTTACTTTTTTTGCTTACCTCTGGCATAGTGGAAAAATATGTGGACTCGGCACGCTCAGTTCAGGGTGTAAAAACGACATTCTGAACCACGCCCAAGATTGCAGCAACAGAAGACAACCTCCATTGTCGTGCTTCTCTGGATTGGTGGTCTAGCACATCTTCCTAAAAAGAAATGCTAGTACCGCCGTTCCCTAGCTCAATCTACCGACATCATCAAAATCCCGCAAATGCCGCAATCACAACATGTGTACTTTATTGCGAGATTTGTCGGCCACTCCTATCCTGCCGATTATTTGAAGAATATGAGCACGAACATATGCCTACAATAGGAAAAAATATATTCACATATGGAAATTTAATTATTTCATTAATATCCAAAAAATAATATTATTTACCATCTTCACTTCTTCGTTCACGTCAGCCGGTAAATGGTTATAATTTTTCTGCAGCCACCTTAGAAACATAGAGCCACCATCCATCCTCTTTGGCGCAACCCCTAGCAACTCAAAACACAGGCCACGCCAATCATCACTGCTATGACCGGTAATAGCCTCTCCGTCAACCGACAAACTGAGTATATGCGACACGTCCTCCAAGGTTATAGTCGCCTCACCGCACGGAAGGTGGAATGTGTGTGTCTCTGACCTCCACCTCTCTACAAGCGTATTGATCAAATCAACATCCAATTTCACACCTCCAATGATTTTCGTTACATGCATAAATTCGGCCCTCGAGATATAATTTTGTAGACGATGGTCAGGTTCTTTCGTCATCCGATTATAAAAAATCTCCAAATGACGTTCTATCTCATCTAAAAAATTAAACAACCACAAATTAATTTCACTTTCAAACTATCATTCAATTTTTAAATAAAATATAACATAATAATAACTAAAATTAGTAATTTAAAATAAATAAATAAAACTTATATTTCTCCTCCAATAATAAAAAATGTGTTTCTCATCCAACCTTATCAGCCCCTTCATTACTTCAAACTCGATATATTGACCGAGATATTTTTACGAAAAAATTAGTAGAGAAGAAATTGAGAGAGAATGTTTGTTTGTGTGAATAGAAGGGGTGGGTAGGGTCAATATATAACAGAACTAGCACCGGTTTAAATGCGAGTAATTAAGGAAACTTGCGTCCTGTAGAACGCGGATTCAATAATTACCGCAGAAAATGCGCTTCGTGCAACGCGAGTCCTTTGTGTTTTCAACGTGGCCATTTACTGCGATAAATTCTCGCCGTTTTGTCTGATTATTTTTTGTTGAACTCGCGTCCTGTCATGCGCAAATTCTATTAACTGAATATTTAAAAGACACAACGGATAAGAGACGCCACATTAGACTGAATACGCGACTTGCGTAATACGAGTATTAAATTCGCACTTTGTAAAACGCGAGTTATTCTTATATATGCCGAGTGGGGTTATTTTTTCAAATGTTGTTCTTAAAAAGGTAAATATTCAATTAATATTTCTAAAGGGCAGAGAAAAGAATTATAGTAATTAGTCGTTGTGCCTGTGGTGATATTTTACTTTCTCGTTGCCCTTGGCATTGGGGGTATCTTAATCGCCATTCACTTTATCCTTTTTGCAAAGTCACTTTAGCCAGTCCCTTCAATTTCAGAATTATTGGCTCCGGAGGGCTACAATCTATAGTATAGGCAGACTAGTATCTGGTGAGATTTGCATTGTCTGCTTCTTCCCTTTTCTCTCGCAGAAAATTTACTGAAATTCCATGCTTTTGTTGATATTGTCTTTCTGATGCGGTTAAAAAGTTTAAATTTTAACGCTGTGAAAAAAAATATTTTATAAAAAATATTTATAAAAAAATTATTTTATATAAAAGCTGCATCCAAGTATGAAAATAGTTTGTTTTCACCGGAGAGCAAAAAGGGTCGTATCAGAGCATCTTATGTTCCATCTTGGACTAATAATCTCTTTGGGTAACAACGAAAGCAAAAGGAGAAAAGAGCATTGATTGAGATCAAGGGTGAGGGAGGCTACTATTTTTGTGGTTGTCTTTTGGCCTACAAAAGGAGACCCCCAAGACACAAAGCATACAATAAAAAGAAAAAACCATTAAGATAAAAAGGGCTTGAAATGGACATTAGATTTACAAATGCCCCTTTCTTTTTCCTATGTTATTGCACCCGGCACGTCCGGGTCAGGTTTATAAATGGTCCGGTCCGACCATGGTGACCTCCAGTCCTAACCCCACCAATATCTTTGCAAGTGTTTCTGTATGGTTGGACTGATATGAGGGGGGCACTGTTCCCTATTCTTTCTGGGAGGAATTTGATAATTGCAAGTTAGAAGGAGAAACACTTTTTAGAAAAATTTTAAAAGAATTCACAGTTTCACTCACTCTCCTAAAGACTACTACTTTCATTTTGTACTTTTGAGTCTTTAAAAAGAGAAAAAAAACATTGGCTAAATGTTCAAACATTTCTCTACGTTTTCACCCTTTCTCTCAAGTCACCCATCCATATGCTTTCTGCAAATTTGTACAACTTTCATTACAAAACATGGACCATTCACTCCACTTGATGGATAATTCTTGATTATACATGAAGTACTTGTTAAATTCATATCGAACACGTATTCATATTCGATATACATTTTTAAACCTGGTTAAAGATAAATATTTCTGGCGTCTTAGTATTTGTTCATTTGCAACTTGTGTGAGGTATCTAGGTAGTTGTGCCAATTCACAAGATTTAGGACAAGATGTAAGGATTCCAATACAAAAACTCAGAACTTTTCAAGAAGAGTTAAAAAAAACCCAACCAAATTTATCTGTTTGAAGGTATATACATGACCAGCTTCTTTATGTAGTTTCTGCAGGAAAAGGGCCACCCCTTTGCATTTCTGGAAAATTTAAAACAATGGAAAACAATGCAGAAGAGAACAAACAAGGAGTTGGAAAATGGAAGGTAAACAGAAGAGGACCTGGAAAAAACAAACAATGAAATTACATCCAGCTAGGGTTCTAATTCAAAAAATGCCCTTATACAACATGACATATTCCCCTTAACTACTTTCTTAGCCCCAAGTGATCCATCTTGGAATCTCAAGCCCTCATTTTTTTTTCAAAGATTTTGGCTACAGACTGGTTCTGCCTGTACATTTTCTTGGTGGGTTTTTGTTCTTCCCTAGGGTTTAAGAGATTTGGTTGGAAACTTCTAATCCAACATACAAACTGATATGAACATACTGACAGTTTTACTGTTTGATGAAACTCTGACATGGGATGGGACACCCTTTTTTTTCCTACCAAATTTTGATATGAGTTTGCTGTGAAATTAAGCTTAAAGACAAGGTACTTGGGTGAATAAGGAAAGAAATAGCGACTCATGTGAGTAGTCTTCATCATGCTTGGTTGGTTAGGTACTAATGTGACAACATATAGTGTTTGGGGTTCAAGAAAATGAGAAGCAATATTTCTTTGATTTAGACCAGAATCTAGGTGTGAAAGAATGGGTTTTGAGGAAATTTCTGAAGATCAATGGGATTAATTTGTCTGCAAGTCCACATTTTCAAACACTAGAATTTTGTCCAACATCATGTTGCTGATAAACTTGAATAGCAGGGAGAACGGACATGGTATATTTGGTATACATGTAAAAGTTTATTATTTTGCTTGAAATGAAGTCGGCTAATTTCCGAGATTTATGACATTTATTTTGGTTTTAGGTGTTATGGACTGCTCTATGTTTTGGAATTTAGCTAATTTCCCAGGCCCCAGTTTTGAATCGTGGATATTGTGGCAGGATTGAACAGAGGAACCTGTAGGAAACTAAGAGCAGAGTATAAGGGAAGAAACTTGGCTTTGCTTTACATATGCATTTTGTGATGCCTTTAATCGAGTAAATATTTTAATTTTCACCCTACAAATTAAAGAATATAATTAGAGTTTTTAATCATATTCAAATTAGTGGGAGATTTACTATTTGTTTTCTTATTAATCAGAGATAATTATAATTTTAAGGCCAATGTTTAAATTCAAACCCATACAAGATGGGATAACATCAATATCCTTAACCACTCATTCAATTAATGGATCTCGCTATGACTGTTAAAACTGCATAATTACACACAAATTCAAATATCATATGATTTTTAAATGCATCTTTTTTTATTAAGTAGGAATATTATATTCCTAAGGTAAATGCTGAGATTTGAACCCATACAAGATGAGATAACATACGCATCCTTCACCAAGTACTATCACAAGCAATACAATTAGTAATTCGATGTTCAATTGATATGTTGTTCATCGGTTTTTGGTGATAGGACACTGGAAGAAATGGTTGGCTTGGTCCGACGACTAAAAGGGTGAGCTTGACGGCGGCAATGGTGATGATTTGAGAATTTGGAGTTTTGAAGACTATTTTGGAAAGTTTTGAGAATTGCAGATTTTATTGAATTTTTTTAAAAATTATTTGTTAAAAAGAAAATAAAAAAAAAATATGTCACGTGTCATGTTTTGATTGGATAATATATTTTTTTAAACGATCGTTAATATCCAGCCACCTAAAATTAATGAAATAAAACTTTAGATATAAATTTTACTAAAAAAAATTAAACACCTAAAATTAAAAAAAAATATAATCTAAGCAGCTAAAAATAAAAAAATATAATTTAGGTATTTATTTCCGTACTCAACCATTAAAAAAATGCGACAACACCAATTATAACTTTGAAGTTTGAATCCAACTCGTGCAAAGGAATCAATTTCTCCACTTATTTATATAGAAACAAGGGGGGAAATGCAAATTAACATGCATAATACTGAAACCAATACATAACTATAAGTGCCCGAAAAGTAAGCATGGAGTTAATTCCTGCTGCCCCTTATTAGAGAAATTATTACATAGTCCCGACTCACTATGTTATTTATAATTTTATCCAATAAAATTTATTTATTTAGTGATATATAGAAAATAGATGAAGATTCATCTTTAAAAATAAAAAATTATTATTAGATAAGATCATAGATGATGCAACCCATAAAATAATTTCTAGCCTTTTTGGGTTCTGCATCTTTCTTCCAAAATACTTGACAAACCACTTGTGTCTCATGGGGTTGAAGAGGTACCCCAGAACCAGTCCGTTCACTACCCCGCTTCCAAACCCCAACAAGATTGCCTTCCACCAGAATTCAAACCATGAATCTCCCCCATCCTCTCTCTGTGACATTGAAGCCGATGGGGGTGATGGTCCCTCGGGATAGCATTTCTTTGACAATGGTTTCCCGCATAATCCTGGGTTGCCCTCGAATGAGTTGTTCTCGAACGTACGGAATTGTTTGCCTTGCGGAATGGGTCCCTTCAACTGATTAACAGAGACATTAAAATATCCAAGGAAATTGAACTGCGTTAGCTCTCGAGGGATCTCTCCGGAGAGTTGGTTCTGTGAAAGGTCCAAAGCTTCAAGTCGTGTCAGATTGGCCAATGATGATGGAAGTGGACCTGAAAGCAAGTTGTTGGAAAGGTTGAGGAATTGAACCGCCTTTAGAATCTGAATGTCTTCTGGAATGCCACCTTCAAATCTATTGCTTGAGAGATCAATGGCTACCAAGACGTCTTGAATCTTCACGTATGTTGTGACCACGCCTGCCTTTGTCATTGTCATTGAGTACGGAAATTCAAGGTTCCAACTTGTTCCTGGTGCTTCAAAACTGGCGTTTGCTCCTAAGTACCTTAACGTGCTAAGATCAACAACTTTCATGGCCTCCCATCTTTGGAAGTGATGAGATGGCAAACGACCTACGAATCTATTGAATGAGAGATCAAAAATTCGCAACTTGGGAAAGTACTCATTGGATTTTGGTTTTCCAATTGCACCATGAAATCCGTTATGCCTTAGGATGACAACTTTCAACTGTGGAAGCCTTCCCAGCCAAGAGGGAAACGTATCCTCTATTTGGTTATTTCCCAGATTAAGAAGCTCTAGCATGTTGCAGTTAACCAGTGATCTCGGGATATCTCCATTGAATTGATTTTGGCTAAGGTCAATCTCCCTCAATTGGCTTCCATTTTCACATGCTGGAGGAATAGATCCAGCAAAGTTGTTGTTTTGGAGATTTAGTACCGAGAGTGATTTGCTTAGAGTGCCCAAACATGGAGGAAGCGTGCCACTGAAGCTGTTATTTGATATGTCAAGTACACTTATAGAAGACAGAGTGCAGATCAAGGATGAGATTTCTCCCGTCAATAAGTTGTTTGAGACAGAGTAATGGTAAATGGAAGCGGGTGGAATTGGAAGGGACCCTCGTAGCTTGTTAGAACCAAGGTCCAAATCTCTCAGATTGGTCCATGGAGGGACAACATCTGGTTGCTGGAAACCTGTAAAAAAGTTTCCACTTAAATCTAGAACTACAAGAGTTTGAGCAGATAAGCCCCAAATCCATTTGGGGATAAACCCATGGATTTTGTAATTAGAAAGATCCAATAACTCTAGTTCGTCCTGACCCAAAAGAAAATGAGGGATCTCAAATAAGTTGCATGAACTCATTGTTAATCCAGTGAACTTGGGAACAGTTCCATTCATAATACTGTGGTGGTGATCAATGAAAACCTGTTGTCAGACAGTTGGAGCCACTTGAGCTTTTCAAGATTTAGAAAGGATTCTAATTTGTAGGTGCCGGTCAGGAGATTTGACTCTAAAGCAAGATATTCAAGCTTTTGGCACCAAACCCCAAAACTGGTTTTCACCAAGATGCAAAGTGGTCAGCCGAGTATGATTTCCCAACCAAGATGGGATATGGCTGGAAAATTGGTTTCCATAAAGCTGCAGTTATGTAAGCCCAGTAAGGTTTTTTAGAGAAGGTAGGACGTCACCATATGAGTTTGTGGAAGCTAAATCCAACACAGTAAGCTTGGTTAGTTTATCAAGCCAAGACAAAGTGGTAGGGCTAAACTCATTTTCAACTAATGAGAGGTAAGTGAGCTCTGTAAGGTTAGCCAAGGAATTGGGGATTTGTCCAGAAAAAGAGCAATGGCTAACATCCAAGAGCGATAATGACTTGAGATTCCGAATTGATTCTGGTAGCTCACCGGAGAAACCTGTAAAGGCAAGTCCTAGTTCTTCCAGAGAACTATTTATGTTAAATTTTGGCGAACGTCCGGTGAGAAACGTATTCAAGTAGGCATGAAGAATTTGGAGATTGGGCAGTTGAAAAACCTCATTAGGAAATTCACCCTGCAACTTACAGGACCTGAGCGAGAAATATGTCAAAGAGGACAAATTTGCCAAGCTTTGAGGTACCATTGAAGATGCGTTTACTCCGTCAAGATCAAGATGCTTGAGGTTGACTAACCTTTCGGCTAAACTTTTCAGGCTTGGATTTCGGAGCTCTAGATTATCATTGCCGGAGATATCAAGTATCTCCAACTTCGACAAATGAAGAACTTCATATGGAATTTGACCTGAAAAGGCAGAAGATGAGAGGTCTAATTTGGATAGCCTTGAAAGATTCCCAATTGCAGAAGGGATTTCAGAGCCATTGAAGTGATTGCCCGATAGATTGAGCCTTCTAAGGTGATGGAGTTGGAAAAGAGTGCTGTTGGAGTTGATAGAACCATAAAGGAAGCTGCTGCTGAGATCAAGTCCGATTACGTGACCAGTGTTGTCATCACACTCAACGCCATCCCAAGAACAGCAATCCCCACCGATCCATCCGTCATGCTTCCATGAATCAACCTCCGAATAAGAAGAAGCAGACTGGTTGAGAATGAAGCTTTCTTTCAGCTGCAACAAAGCTGAGCGTTCAGAATACAAACAAGGTCGCTGCACAAAAGAAACACATTGAATGAGAAAATAGGGAAGAATTAAGAAGAGCAAGTATTTTAGCAGAAAGTGTTGTAATAACAGCCCCATGTTAATTAGCTGAACAAATATTTTTTGCACGTATTAAATGTTGCAAATGGAAACCGCTTTTATAGACAAATATGATCACTCCTCCATGCATCTAAATCACGTTGTTTACAACGGTGTTGCAAATACAATTCACCATTGCATGAAATTTTCATACAGCAACTCTGGTAGTTGGGTACAGGGGTGTAAAAAACCGTTCCAACCTAAAAATCGAACTGAAACCGATTCGAATCTAAATTGGCGATGACATGATGGTGTTGATCTGAACAAGATTAGAGTTCGACCTGAATGCGAGTTTGATTCGAATCTGACCTGCACTCTACCTGAGAATGATTCAAACTTGAATTAAAGCCGATAATGTGATAATCGAATATGACTTGTAGCAGACCTGATATGAACTCTAATACGAAATTAACCTAGTAAATATCTCATATAACCCGGCTTGAAACGACTTGAGATTTGATTTTATCCAACTTGTTATCAACCCGACCTGTAAATAATCTGACTTCTTGTTGACATGACATGTTACTTTTCGAAAACCCTAAAACCCTATAACTATAATTTCCAAAACCTATAACCTTAACCCTATACTCTAAATACACTTTACGAAAATGGGAAGATTCGGTTAATATTTGTGCAAAAGTAAGCCATTGCTAACCAACAATAATGTAGTTGGTCTCAGCGGGGTTTCCTTCTACGTCACTTGGTCAATTTGTATTTTTTGAAATACCAACCTTAAGCCTTAATACAAGCAAAAACAAATTTCATCACCTAAAACCCTTTCACCCCATGAGTTCTTTCTAACAAATTTTCACCTTCAGTCATTGTTGCCAAGCAAACTTAAAGCTTGCTCGTCATGCCTATAGGCTATCCCATCCACCCTCATATGGTCATTGAGGATTTCCTTCTTATCGTCAATAAAACGGATATCCACCTTCTCTCAAATTTCCCCAACCTTTTAGGCTTCACCAAGCATTTTTTTTTCCTATTATTCAACTCCGAATTCGCCAATGAAATTTCTGTCAATTTCGCTCTTTTTTTCATTTTTCTCTAACTTTTTTTTTGTTTTCTCATTGCTTTATCCCTTTTCTTTTTCTCCTTAGCAGTCAACACCATGTCTTACATTTCAATATAAATTCAATTTTCGTTTTCGCTAATGTTACACACTGTTAAACACTACTAATACAACATAATACTAGAAAAATTCTTCATTCATGTATTTACGGATTAATTATTAAATCAAAACTTGAATTCTTACTTTTTCATTACAAATGCAACACAATGTTAATCTTTAATTACGTGTAACTGACTCTGTGCTAAAATTTAATTTATTTTTGATTGCCTTAAGGTGTCTGATCTTGATCGGTAACAACTCCCATTTTTGTTTGAACACAAATACTTCTAAAAAGCCAAACCCGAGAATCATCGAGCTTAAGAATTCGTTTCGACAACGAGCAAAATATTTTTCATATTAATCTACTTAGAATCTATCAATAAAAATTCTGTCGATACCATCTTTTTCTTTTTTATTTTTCTCTAACTTTTTTTTTGTTTTCTCATTGCTTTGTCCATTTTCTTCTTCTCCTTAGCTATCAGCATCTTGTCTTAGATTTCAATCATAGATCCATATTTTTTAATTAATACTACACATTGTTAGACACCATTAATATTGCACATCATTATACATCAGTCTATAACCCTAACCCTATACTCTAACAAATTTTCACCTTCACTTATTGTTATGCACACTCTTCTTTGTGGCCTCAATGAAGATGTTTCCAAGAAAGTCTCCACATGCAAAAGTGCAAAAGAAATTTGGGAGAAGCTTGAGAAGCTCTATGGCAACAAGTAGGGAGAAAAGAAAGATGATGATCAATCATGTGCAAACCTTCTCTCCAATCCAAAGGTGGATGGTGTTTTGGCTCTTGATGAGCCTAAGGTATCTTCTAACTCAAATGATTTAAATTCATATGCATTTGACGAGTTACAAGATGCTTTCGATGAATTATTTTTGGAATTTGAGACCATGAATTCCAAAGTTAAGAAAATGATTTTCTTTTGAAAACAAAATTGGATTTTGAAAACCAAAATAAAACCTTGAAAAATGATTTAGAGTTTTCTAAAACAAGCAATGAAGTTTTAGAAAAAGAAAATCTTGATTTAAAAGTTAAGCTTGAAAGCTTAACAAAAGAAAAAGAAAATATTTCAAATAATTCATCTTGTCACATAATGGCAAAATGCTCACATTGCCATTATCATGGTCATTCAACACATACTTGTCCTATAAAGAAAAGAAAAACTTATAGGATTAGACAAGTATGGGTTCCTAAGGGAACTAAAGACATTGTGACTAATGTAAACGGATCCAAAGCAATTTGGATACCAAAAATCAAGTAAATGTCTTTTGTAGGTGTGTTGGAGCAATGGAAGGAAATGCAAAGACATGGAAATGCTCTAGTCACACGAATGAAGAAGATGGGTAACCTCTATGCTAATTCTTTATTTAATTGGTTATCTATTCTTTTTTTTTGAAGACTTTGATAATTGAATTTCATGAACTTTTAAATTGATTTGATCTAAAATTGAAATTCAATATCTTTTAAGTGTCAAGTTTTTGAGCCAATTTTTTTTGGAATGCCTTGAGTAAGGGGGAGCCATTTTAAATAAAATTCTCATTTTGTCATTTTTTTAACTCTCCATTGTTATGGGACTTAAAAAGTTTCCAAACTTTGGTTTGAATCATTTTTGATATAACAAAAATGGGAGAATGTTTTGAAAAATTGAATTTTCAAGTGAATACGGGGGAGCTTTAATTATTTTAATTTTTTATTCTCGTGTTCAATATCTATTTTACTAAGGAGGGAATCCCAAACACATTTTTCAAGTTGTTTTTAGTATATCAAAAAAGAGGAGATTGTTAGGATATTTGTTTTGATATAATAATTGAAAAATAGTTTTGGACTAAATTGAAAAGATTTCAAAAATGATTTTAAGTCCAAACAACTTGAAAATACGTTTGAGGGGTTCTCAAAAGGATTTGGAAGTGTTTAAAACGTTTTTAAGTAGCCAAACTCAAGTTTTCTAAAGGCCCGTACCGATACGGTTACACCCCGTATCGATACCCATAAAGGTCTCAGCTACAGTATTTTTCCAGAACCAAAACCCCGTACCGGTACAGGCTTAGGCGTACCGATACGAAGAGGGTCATACCAATACGCTTCTTCGCGTACCGATACCCTTGCTTTGTAAACCCCCTAACGGCTAGTACCATACCGATACGAAAGTATCGAGTACTGGTACGCTTAACGCCTGCAGCGATTAGTTCTTTGATTTAAATACAGGTACCGATACTATCTTCATGTGTACCAATACCCACTGTCTAGATCTGCCTCCAACGGCTCCAAATCATCCCCAACGGCTAGTAGATCATTCCAAACATAAATACAAGCCTTGGAACATTTGAAGATGGTTAGAGAACACATCCAACCAATATGATCAAGAGAAATTAGCTCTAAGTTGTATCGATATCCTTTTACGCTAAAAACGAGTTTTATCTATTGTTTTGTTTTAAAAAATGTCTTCCATGGGATTTATAAAAACTCGTGTTTTATTTAAAAATGTAGTCGCCACCAGCCACTTAGGTAGGCCGGACACCGTAAAAAACCAGAGATTTAAAATTGATGAGTTCGGGAGTCGGTTACGGATGGGGAAGGATTAGCACCCCCACACCGCCCAAAATTGGTACTTTAATAATTACCGCTTTATTAATATTAGATTTTCCGGATTAAAGTGACGATTAAGTTAAAATTTAGTTATATGTGCGAATAAATTTTAAAGGCTCCGTTATTCGAGAGTAAACGCCCAACCACTATCACTACGCCTGATACTGGCCCCGTTTACGCTCGAATAAAAGGGCACCGCATTGACAATTATATGTCAGTTATACAATCTAAAAAATATGACAACCATGAATAAACACAATACGATAAAAATATAGATGAATACTAATATATTAAAATACTAATCTAACGCATAAAAAAAACAAGCCCAACATAAATAAAATGCTACTCTAAACATACAAACATAAATATTAATCTAACACATAAAAGTATATTCTAACATAACAAAAAAAAACACTACTCTAAAACATGCATGAATATTAATCTAACATAAAATATAATAATAATAATAATAATAATAATAATAATAATAATAATAATAATAATAATAATAATAATAATAGTGCTAGTATGAATGCATGAATCATATTAAAATGCATGGAACAATATAAAATATATCATGAAACTAAATGTTAACGATTAAAAATGCATGGATTAAATATGGCATGAATGATACTCATTAACGGGCTAAACTGAAAAAGATGCAAAATATAGGAGAAAAACGGAAATAAATAGAAATAAAAAACTAAAAATGATAGAAGGTGACCAAATCAAAATAAAAAATAATAAGATGCGAAGATTAAAGTGAAAAAGGACGAGAAAAGATGCGGGAATAAAAGGGGAGGACTGAAACTGTAATTAACCATTGACCAGAAAAAAATTGGGGAAGAGTTTGGGGACCAAGAGCGCAATTAGACCATTTAAAAAAAAACACAGATAATTGACCTTGAAACTACGTCGTTTTGGATGAGTTTGGTTTATAATAGGGAGGTTATCAATTTTTTGTTAACACGGTTCAAAAAATAAAAAACCCTAAGATTGCTTCATCTTTTCCTCCTCCAACTCGAACCGGCGCCCCTCATCACCCGTCCTCTCGGCCGTTCACCTGCCTCTCGGCCTCACGGCCGGTGAAGCTTCCGGTGAAGTAAGCTTCGGATTCCCCTTTTACCTCCCTTTTTTCGAAATGAGATTAAAAACAAAACGGTTTCAATTAATTTTTTGAAAAAATCTATTTTGATATTCGATTTGAAGAAAAGAAAGAAACAGAAATTTGGATCTCAATCTTTTGATTTCGAACTTGTTAGAATCTTACACTTTTGATCTGATATTCCTTACAAAATTCCCATTTTTTCTCTAAAACTCTCATCAGCTCTGTTTTTCTCTGTTTTTTTAGAACCGAGACCTCTTACTCTCCTTCTTCTTCTTTCTGATTTGATGCAGTATATATGATGGAGAAAACCTAGATTTTAGGGAGATGGCATGGCATGGTCGGGGTTTGGCGTGTGCAGGGTGGAGTTTTGCAGGGCATGGGGTGCTAGCATGGTGTGTGATAGAGGGTTGTTTAGGATTTATTTATTATATTATATATACATATTTTTGTAAGCTAGATTTAGGGATAAAGGATTGAGGTTATTTTTGGGGTTTATTTTGGGGATTTGGCTTAATTTAAGGTTTTAGGGATTGACGGAGATGGTTAGTGACGGCGACGGCGCGATAGCTTATTAGGGTTAGGGTTATTAGGGTTTTTTTAGTTTTTGAGTCAGGTCGGGTTTGGTCATAGATCCGGGTCGGGTTTGGTCATGGGCTGAATTGGGTCGGTTTAGTTTAGGGTTATTAGGGTTTTTCTTCTTTTTTCTTTACTTTTTGATTTTTTCTCTTTTTTTTCTTCTTATTTTTCCTTTTTCTTTTTCATTAATAAAAAGGACTTGAAAATCAGTAAAGTTGGATTTATCAACGAAGAAGCAGAACATTAACTGGAACTCTACTACACCATCAACGGATAAGTAGGACAGCAGCAACTGGGACCTAGCCACTCCATCAGCGGATGACTGGATCGGATAATGACGACCAATAATCGACTACACCATCAGCGGAGAGCAAGATTAGATGACGACTGCAGCTTGGACCTAGCCACTCCATCAGCGGAGGACTAGATTGGATAACAACGACCTGAAACCGGCTACACCATTAGCGGAGAGCAGGATCTAAGGATGGCGATATCTTGTACCTAGCCACTCCATCAGCGGAGGACTAGATCATATAATGACGACCTGAAACCGGCTACACCATCAGTGGAGAGCAGGATGTGAAGACGACGGGAGCTTAGACCCGGCCACTCCATCAGCGGAGGACTGGTTTGGATAATGACGACCTGGAACCGGCTACACCATCAGTGGAGAGAAGGATCTGAGGGCGACGGGAGCTTGGACCTGGCCACTCCATCAACGGAGGACTGGTTCGGATAATGACGACCTGGAACCGGCTACACCATCAACGGAGAATATGATCAGAGGGCGACGAGAGTTTAGACCCGGCCACTCCATTAGCGGAGGACTGGTTTGGATAATGACGACCTAAAATCGGCTACACCATCAGCGGAGAGCAGGATCTGAGGACGACGGGAGCTTGGACCCGGCCACTCCATCATCGAAGGACTGGTTCGGATAATGACAACCTGAAACCGGCTGCACCATCAGCGAAGAGCAGGATCAAAGTATGACGGGAGCTTGGACTCGGCCACTCCATCAGCGGAAAACTTGATCGAGCGATGAAAGTTGATAAATTTTCTTTTGATTTTTGATTTTTCTTCTTTTTTTTTTTGATTTTTTCATTTCTTTTTTGATGATTTTTCTTTTTTTCTTAATTGTACAAAGAAGTAAAACTTGAGAGGATTAGGTCTGGCTGCACCGTCAGGGGAGAAATAAGACCTGAATAGAAATTTGATCTGTTTGGGGAAAGGTTCGGATCTGTTGCACCATCAACGGAGAAATGAGATCTTCAGGATATCTGTACTGCTGTACCATCAGCAGTAAAACAAAATCTGGAAATGTTGGCCTATCAATAATGACGAGGGCAAGATCTGAAAATGCTACTTCTGGAGAGGTGTGACCTGAAAATAGAAAAAAACATTAATCAGTAAATGTTCACAAAATTTGTCATTGTTACCTTTTATTGATGCTTCAACATTCTCTTTGTGTTTGGCCTTCTTTATGGCTAGAGGTTGGCAGTTGTGTTGTTGCCCCCACGGCTGAAGATGTTCGGTCTCTTTTTGAACTTTTTTGTAAGCAAAAATGCATGAATTTTATGCCTAAATGCATGGTGACTTCAGTGTATGCATTGAACATAGATGTATGAAGTATGCGAAAATGATGAATGCAACTAAATGCATGAATGTGATATGATTTTTCTGGCCCTCAAAGGGATGCCCCTGACGCCTCACTGGTCTCGTCAGGATCTTGATTTTTTCATGCGGTTGTACCCCGACTTTGTCCTAAGTTCTATCACCTTTCATCTGAGTGGATGCCCCAAAATTTTGTTCATTATATGACATCATCTGACACTGTTCTTGTAATATTTTTAAAACTTTAGGGTGATGTATTTTGGATATTCAAGACTCAGATATGAACAAAAGATGTTTGCATTGCTATTTGTAGTTTTGATCCCTTACAAAATACTCTCACCACTATTGTACTTAAAGTCGGTGAGGTTGGTTTACAAAAAGTATTACTCTGAAAGTGATAAAAACTACAAGGGGACCTGCTATGGTCAGAACAGTGCAATAATTAACATGGTCCAGTTCAAAAAACCTTCAACACACCCTTAGTTGGCATCTTCATGCTTCGGTAAAGGGTTCTCACTTGTGCCTGAACTTGTAGGGTTTTCAATACTTATAACACCGAGCTTGAGGTACCTTTCTATCAGCCTCTTGAAGCCCCAACAATTTTCAATCGTGTGGCCCACCTGTCTAGCATGATATTCGTAACTCGTGTTAGGATTATACCACTTAGGGAATGGAGGTTGCGTCGGAGCCTGGTGGAAAAGTACCACTATATGGGCTTTTAGCAGTTCCTTGTTCAGATCTCCATACGACATCGGCAGGGGAGTAAACTCTACCTTCTCAGTGTTCTTCCTCTGACCAGAACCATGGCTTGAGGCAATGTGAGCACTTGGCACGGCCTTAGATTGCACAATTGTGCTTGGCTTGGAATAATTGGCATTGTAAACTCCCGAAGAGTTCACTTCCTGGTCATTCCTTCCATGGTAAGGCTTCTTATGGGATGAACTACCCCCATCGTCAATTTTGCCAGTCTTGAAAGTATTCTCGATGAGCTCACCGGATAACACAAGGTCGGCAAAATTGGTAGTCGCGTTGCCTATCAAGCGACCCAAGATCTGACCCTCCAAAGTTTGTACAAATATGACCACCGTCTCTCTCTCGCTGAGTGGGGGTTGGACCTGAGCTGCTATATCCCTCCAGCGCTGAGCGTACTACCTGAAGCTTTCATTATGTTTTTGTTTCATCTGTTGCAATGTCCAACAGTCTGGCATCATATCATGGACGTGTCGGTACTGCTCTAGAAAAGCTTTGGCCAAGTCTCTCAACGACTTAATTTGATGACGGCTCAACTAATTATACCATCGGGCAGTAGATCCCGATAAACTATCCTGAAAGTAGTGAATTAACAGCTTGTCGTCTCGGCCGTGTCCTGTCATCCTTCAACAGAACATAGTAAGATGAGGGCGGGGACAGCTTGTTCCATCGTACTTCTCAAACTCTGGGACCTTGAATTTAGGAGGTAAAACCAAATCTGGGACAAGACTGAGTTCACTGGCATCGAATCTACTGAAGGTATCCTTTACCCCCATAGCCTCTAGCTTCTCTTCGAGTCTCTTACATCGATCTTCGATTTCCTTTGAAGCTTCTACCTTCGGCCCATCGGTCTCAAACAGATGATCTATTTCTGAGATAAAATTTTCAGCTTGATTACCCCCGGGTTTAACTTCTAATGCAGATGGCTGATTTATAGGGATCGAAGTACCGGCCTGGTGTAGATGAGACTTTCCCCGAGAAATGATCACCTGGGGTTGAGTTTCTGGCTGTATCCTGGTTTGAACGGGCGTGAACCCTAGAGGATACATAAGATCCTCATTACCAGCAGTGGGTCTAGGATTTGCAGTGGGATTTACAACAGAGGCCTCTCTAGGCTCGGAAAGCTTTAATCATAGCATTTGTGCCATTTGGCCCATCATGTCTTGTTGTGACTTTGCAAGTTGTTCCCTCATATCCTATTGGACTCTCGCTAACTGTTCCTCAACCTGCTTGGCTATGTTCGCTTGCAATTCTTTTTGATCTTGCTCTATTATTTTCAATCTTTCATCGTTTGCCATTTTTGTTTTGTACCGAGTTTCGTATGGATGCTGAGCTAACTGATCTTCTACTTTATCCAGTATCACTGTCATAGGGCACCCCTAGAGTCAGTTTTCGAATGTATATGCATGCAAAAATGTGTCCTAAATCGATGCAATGGAAAATCAAGATTGTGTTGATTTTGTGCAATGATGCAGGTGAAATCAATGCGATGAGAATAAAAGTAAACGAGTTAGTACCAAATAAAATGATTAAATAAAACAAATGATAAATATAACAAAAATATAGTAAAAAATGTACATAAACAAGAAATAAGGCACCAGAACCTAAATAGGGTGACCACTAATCAGGCAGAGTTTCACATGGCTCTAAAGGGTTGGCTCCTACGGCTCACTATATGCAGTTTTAGTGCTAAGCGGTACCCGAATTGTCATTGCTGTCCTCTACTAAGAGTGGCAAGGTCCCCGATCATCACCCATTATAGGCTCCTTTCAACCAGGTTCAATTCAGGGGGACCCATTCGCTTATGCCTGCACGAAGGAACGATATCCTTACGAAAGCATAAGGTACTCGAGCCCCGAAGGTACTTGCTAAGCCTACACGGGAGAACGATATCTCCACGAAAGCATTAGCGTTTTCCCCTACTTAAAAAATGGGTTTATATGCCATATTTTAAATGCTTTAAAATAAACGCGCAATTATAACCGAATGTTAGTTTAATAGTCACTTTAATCCGAAATTTCCGATATTAATAAAGCAGTAATTATTTAAAAAAGCTCGACTCTCGTTTGTTTTTGAAAAACAACCCCAGCGGAGTCGCCATCTGTAGCGATATCCTTTTACGCTAAAAACGAGTTTTATCTATTGTTTTGTTTTAAAAAATGTCTTCCGTGGGATTTAGAAAAACTCGTGTTTTATTTAAAAATGGAGTTGCCACCGGCCACTTAGGTAGGCCGGACACCATAAAAAACCAGAGATTTAAAATTGATGAGTTCGGGAGTCGGTTACGGATGGGGAATGATTAGCACCCCCACACCGCCCAAAATTGGTACTTTAATAATTACCGCTTTATTAATATTATATTTTCCGGATTAAAGTAACGATTAAATTAAAATTTAATTATATGTGCGAGTAAATTTTAAAGGCTCAATTATTCGAGAGTAAACGCCCAACCACTATCACTACGCTTGATACTGGCCCCGTTTACGCTCGAATAAAAGGGCACTGCATTGACCATTATATGTCAGTTATACAATCTAAAAAATATGACAACCATGAATAAACACAATACGATAAAAATATAGATGAATACTAATATATTAAAATACTAATCTAACACATAAAAAAAATAAGCCCAACATAAATAAAATGCTACTCTAAGCATACAAACATAAATATTAATCTAACACATAAAAATATATTCTAACATAACAAAAAAAAAACACTACTCTAAAACATGCATGAATATTAATCTAACATAAAATATAATAATAATAACAACAACAACAATAATAATAATAATAATAGTGCTAGTATGAGTGCATGAATCATATTAAAATGCATGGAACAATATAAAATATATCATGAAACTAAATGTTAACGATTAAAAATGCATTGATTAAATATGGCATGAATGATACACATTAACGGGCTAAACTGAAAAAGATGCAAAATATAGGAGAAAACGGAAATAAATAGAAATAAAAAACTAAAAATGATAGAAGGTGACCAAATCGAAATAAAAAATAATAAGATGCGAAGATTAAAGTGAAAAAGGACGAGAAAAGATGCGGGAATAAAAGGGGAGGACTGAAACTGTAATTAACCCGTGGCCAGAAAAAAAATCAGGGAAGAGTTTGGGGACCAAGAGCGAAATTAGACAATTTAAAAAAAACACAGATAATTGACCTTGAAACTACGTCGTTTTGGATGAGTTTGGTTTATAACAGGGAGGTTATCAATTTTTTGTTAACACGGTTCAAAAAATAAAAAACCCTAAGATTGCTTCATCTTTTCCTCCTCCAACTCGAACCGGCGCCGCTCATCACCCGTCCTCTCGGTCGTTCACCGGCCTCTCAGCCTCACGGCCGGTGAAGCTTCCAGCGAGGTAAGCTTCAGATTCCCCTTTTACCTCCCTTTTTCGAAATGAGATTAAAAACAAAACGGTTTCAATTAATTTTTTTGAAAAAAATCTGTTTTGATATTCGATTTGAAGAAAAGAAAAAAACATAAATTTGGATCTCAATCTTTTGATTTCGAACTTGTTAGAATCTTACACTTTTGATATGATATTCCTTACAAAATTCCCCTTTTTTTAATCTAAAACTCTCACCAGCTCTGTTTTTCTCTATTTTTTTAGAACCGAGACCTCTTACTCTCCTCCTTCTTCTTTCTGATTTGATACAGCATATATGATGGAGAAAACCTGGATTTTAGGGAGATGGCAGGGCATGGTCAGGGTTTGGCGTGTGCATGGTGGAGTTTTGCAGGGCATAGGGTGCTAGCATGGTGTGTGGCAGAGGGTTGTTTAAGATTTACTTATTATATTATATATACATATTTTTGTAAGCTGGATTTAGGGATAAAGGATTGGGGTTATTTTTGGGGTTTATTTTGGAGATTTGGCTTAATTTAGGGTTTTGGGGATTGACGAAGATGGTCGGTGTCGGTGACGGAACAAAGTGGCGGCGACGACGCGACAGATTATTAGGGTTAGAGTTAGGTTTTTTTTAGTTTTTGAGTCGGGTCGAGTTTGGTCACGGATCCGGGTCGGGTTTGGTCATGGGCTAAACTGGGTCGGTTTAGTTTAGGGTTTGGTTAAAACGGGTTATTACATAAGTCTTATTCTTTCATTTCTATTGTAAATAGTGTTTAAGAGAGTGCTTCAATTGTTTTATCCTTGTACACTCTTGTGAGCTTAAATTGTGTAAACACCCACCTTGGAGGTATTTAGTTTACCAAACAAATCCTTTGTAAAATGAAATGTTCTAGTTTAGCCTTAGTGAAAAACTAGAGTTGGTTCTATCTTAGCTAGTAAAAGATAGGGTTGTAAAGGTTTCCTCCTAAGCCTTGAAAATGGGAAGAATTCTTAGTGATTTGGTAAATCCTTAGTGGGGTGCTAAGATAGTGGATGTAGGCTTCAGTTAGAAAGCTGAACCACTCTAAAATCCTTGTGTCCATTTTCTACTATTTTATCGATTTTAGGTAGTTCATTCGGGAAGCAAAATCAACCCTCTTGACGGTTTTCGGAGATCAATTCGAACGTGCAACAAGCCTTTCAATTTTAATGTTCATTTAAAAGACAATAATAAAAATAATATTATTTAGCGGTATGTAACATTAGTGATGTCTAACGATGTGTGTCACATATTCTAATTTTTTAGCTTTTAATACATTATATTCTATAGTGAAGAGGTTCGCCATACTAGAGAGAAACTCTTGTCAAAGTTACACAAAGGTCCGTCGATCAGATTTTTAGATAAAAATTAGAGAAGTTCAAAAGTTTAGAGGCACTTTTGTAACTTGTAGAAATTTTTTGAGTAACTTAATATGAAAAATTGAAAGAGGGAACAAAGAGAAACACTACAATATCATTTTTCGACTGAGAAGGAGATCAATCATCGTGACAGTTATGAGCAACGATTAAGGTTAAGGAAAAAGAAAGAATAATATAAAAGTAAAATAAATGAAAAGAAAAAGAAATTATTTGGTAAAATTTATTTATTTTTTAAATTATTTTTTGTTTTCAGAAAATGGACTAAATGCTTGTATGCTCCTAAATTTGACTTGAATGGTAAAACATATGAACAAAGTTCAATGTGTCATTCAAAAATGTTATGTATTGCTTATAACTTTTTCATGTGTCTTGTGATGTCATCATTTAACGACGTTAAGTTCGAAAGTATGGTAAAACATATAAACAAAGTTCAATGTGTCATTCAAAAAATATAGACGCCACATTGAAAGATTTGATAACGTACAAAGGACATTGGTATTATTACCTCAAAAAATAAATAAAAATTAACATTATATATCTAAAATTTGAAATTTTTTATTCGATTTAAAATCATGACATAAATAAAATAATTTTAATAGAAATTATAAAAATATAATAAATATGGTGTGACTTAATACGTATTTTATAATTTAGATCTCTAAGTTAAAAAATAATAAAAATGCCTGGATTACAAGTCTTGATTTGCAGAATTGTCGTCACTGTAAGGCAAAGACGACTACTCTCAAGAGATTGAAAGGGAAAAAAAATAATTTGGGCTGTATAAGATGTATATTTTGAATATTTGTATGTACAAGATGTAAATTTTGTCAAAAAATTAAGATAGTATAAACAAATATTATTATATAATTCAGACTCGCCGATTAATATATATTCAAAATATGTCAACATTTAATACAAATATTATTTTCAATATTTCAATGGTTAAACCGCATTAACATTTAGACTCAATGAACTTAATCCAAACTTAACCTATCTTGTCACGGGGCCATTACCCTCTTCTCAAAAGACACGTCTAATAGGATGTGCAGCGCCACCGTATTTATATCCCAAGACTCCTTTTCCTTTCCGATGTGAGATTAATGACCCCGTCTCTTCTTAGGCGTGACATTCTCCCCCACTCAACCTCGTGACGCCCTCGTCACGAGCTTCCGCTCTCGTGATGGGTCACCTTGTCACAGTTGTCCACCCTACCTACCCCACTCATGGGCGTTCGGCGTAAAATCAGACAGTCAAATGGTCGCTCTAATACCACTTATCACGCGGCCATTACCCTCTTCCCAAAAGATTGACCCAAACTCTATCTAAAACATCTAATTTATACTTAAAATATCATAAATTCATGGCCGGTTAAGAATCTTTTACCAAAGAGACAGGAGATAAAGATCTAGTGTACAAAAAATATATAATTATAAATAATATGAAGTGATGATGCAGTTTTTGCCTAAAAATAACAAGACCTGTTCGGTAATGTTTTCAAACGGACGTTTGGCTGTCGGACAAAAATATAATATCGGACGGTCACTTCAATCGCTTTAAACATATACTACCTCCGTCCCACTGAAAATATCTAGTGTTGACTTTTTTAAGTTAAATTTTTTAAACTTTGATTATTTATTACTTTAAATATATCATTAGTAAAAATATAAAAAAATATGTTTTAAAAACCTTATATCAAGTAATTTAAAAATATATATTTTATAAAATTTAATTAATTCAAATATTTAAAATAATTATGATCAAAATTAAAAAGTTTTAACTTTTTAAAAGTTAATACTAGACAAAATTAATGGAACAAATAAAATACGGGCGTTTTACAAAAGTTTACTTTTTCATTTTTTTTAATAAAGGTTCTCATCCAAACAAGCATTGAAAAATTCAATCGTAACAAAAACGTAAGACGATTAACCATTGTAACGGAAAGTACGAATACAATTAAAAAAACAGAAATACCATAGATTTATTTACACAAGTCAGATCCACTAAGCCTAGTTCAAATATAATGCTTTTTTTTTCTTAGCAAAAGTTTAGTTTATTTAATAAAAGTCTGGGCAGAGCCCCATGTTTGATCTAGGGAGTACAACCCTAAGTTTGACCTTATCAAGTTAATCTAGGAAATACAATTGCAGAGTAACACACAAATAGGGGTGGTAATGAGACGGGTCGGGATGATTTTTTATTTCGTTTCCAATACTTACAAATATGGTTTCAGAGAATTTGTATTAAATGTTTCGGGTATTTTTTTATCCTCTTATTTAGAGATGAGCAAAACTCTACTCGAAAAAATTAATTTTTTTATTTGTCCCGATCTATAGATGACGACTTCACCATGTACTATAAATTTTGATGTAGGTTCTAAAATATGCCCAAAAATCCAAAATATTATATGGTTTTCATTATTCCCCAAATTAACGCTAAATAACAACATGAGGGTTTTAAACGATAAAATGGGTGTGAAATTTTGTTAACTGCTATTGTCAAGGTTGAAGCAGCAGAGATGGAGTTGGAGAAGAGCTAAAGCAACAGTAGTTTCAGATGAAAAGAAGACATGGGGATTGTTGCAATTCACTGCCAAGGTCGAAAAATAAAGCAGGAATCAGAGCAAAATAAAACTCACAAATAAGAACTATATAATGGCTTCAAACTCTAAATTGCTTTCTTCTTTTCTTTTAATATAAAAAAAAAACATTATGTATTTTATCGTTTGGAGTTGAATAGTTATGCCATTTTATTTATTTAATATTTAATTACTAAACTTTTTCCCCTAAAAAATTAGACTCCCTTAAAGTTGATTGATAATACATGTACATCACCATTAATCATACTTCATAGCTCAAGGAAAGGAAGAAGAAGAAGAAACAAGGGGGAAAAAAAGGCAAATAAACACGCATAATACTGAAACCAATACATAAGTGCCCAAAAACTAAGCATGGAGTCAATTTCTCCTGCCCCTCCTTGGGTTCTGCATCATTCTTCCAAAATACTTGACAAACCATTTGTGTTTCATGGGGTTGAAGAGGTACCCAAGAACCAGTCCGTTCACTACCCCACTTCCAAACCCCAACATGATTGCCTTCCACCCAAACTCATACCATGAATCTCCCCCGTCATCTCTCTGTGACAATGAATTTGATGGTCCCTCGGGATAGCATTTCCTTGACAATGGTTTACCGCATAACCCTGGGTTGCCCTCAAATGAGTTGATCTCGAACGTACCAAACTGTTGGCCTTGCGGTATGGGTCCCTTCAACTGGTTACCAGAGACATCGAAAAATTCAAGGAAAGTGAGTTGTGCTAGGTCTTGAGGGATCTCTCCCGAGAGTTGGTTCTGAGAAAGGTCCAAAGCTTCAAGTTGTGTCAGATTCGCCAATGATGATGGAATGGAACCAGAAAGCAAGTTGTTGGAAAGGTTGAGGAACTGAATCGCCTTTAGAATCTGAATGTCTTCAGGAATTCCACCTTCAAATCTATTGCTTGAGAGATCGATGGCTACCAAGACGTCTTGAATCTTCTCGTACTTTGTTACCACGCCTGCCTTTGTCATTGTCATTGAGTATGGAAAGCTATCAATCCAACGGGTTCCTGGTGTTTCAAAACTGGCGTTTGCTCGCAAGTACCTTAACGTGCTAAGATCAACGACTTTCATGGCCTCCCATCTTTGGAAATGATGAGATGGCAAGCGGCCTACGAATCTATTGAAGGAGAGATCAAAGATTCGCAACTTGGGGAACTCATTGGATTCTGGTTTTCCAATTGCACCATGAAATCCATTATGCCTTAGGATGAGGACTTTCAACTCTTCCAAGTCCCAACCAAGAGGGAAACGTATCCTCTATTTGGTTATTTCCCAAATTAAGAAGCTCCAGCATGTTGCAGTTGACAAGTGATCTCGGGATTTGTCCATTGAATTGATTTTGGCTAAGGTCAATCTCCCTAAATTGGCTTCCGTTTTCACATGCTGGAGGAATAGATCCGCAAAAGTTGTTGCTTTGGAGATTCAGTACTGAAAGTGACTTGCTCAGATTGCTCAAACATGGAGGAAGCGTGCCACTGAAGTTGTTATTTGATATGTCAAGTACACTTATAGAAGGCAAATTGCAGATCTTGGATGAGATTTCTCCCTGGAGAAAGTTGTTTGAGACAGAGGAATGGTAAATGGAAGCCGGCGGAATTGGAAGGGACCCTCGTAGCTTGTTAGAACCAAGGTCCAAATCTCTCAGTTTGGTCCATGGAGGAACCCTGGTTGGTGCAAACCTGTAAGGAAGTTTCCATTTAAAGATAAAACTTCAAGAGTGTGAGCAGATAAACCCCAAATCCATTTGGGGATAAACCCCTGGATTTTGTTATCATAAAGATCCAGTAGCTTGAGTTTGTCCTGGCCCGAAAGAAAATTTGGGAACTCAAATAAGTTGCATGAACCCAATGTTAACATTGTGAGCTTGGGAACAGTCGCATTCGTAACATCTGTGGTGACCAATGAAAACTTGTTGCCAGACAGTTGGAGCCACTTGAGATTTTTAAGATTTAGAAAAGATTCTAATTTGTAGGTGCGGGTCAGGCGATTGAACGCTAAAGCAAGATATTCAAGCTTTATTAGAGCAAATAAGGATTCTGGCACCAAACCCCAAAACTGGTTAGCACCAAGATGCAAAATGGTCAGCCTAGTATAATTTCCCAACCAAGATGGGATATGGCTGGAAAATCGATTTCCAGTAAGTCGCAGATCTGTAAGCCCAGTAAGGTTTTTTTAGAGAAGGTAGGATTTGTGGAATCTACATTCAACACAGTAAGTTTGGTTAGCCTATCAAGCCAAGACAGAGTGCTTGGACTAAACTCATTTTCAGCTAAAGAGAGGTAAGTGAGCTCAGTGAGGTTAGCCAGAGAAGTGGGGATTTGTCCGGAAAAAGAGCAATTGCTAACATCCAAGAGCGATAATGACTTTAGATTCCGAATTGATTCTGGTAGCTCACCAGAGAAACCTGTAAAGGCAAGTCCTAGTTCTTCAAGAGAACTACTTTTGTTAAATTCTGGCAAATGTCCCGTGAGAAACGTATTCAAGTACGCATGAAGAATTTGGAGATTGGGCAGTTGAAAAACCTCATTAGGAAATTCACCATGCAACTCACAGGAGCTGAGCGAGAGATATATCAAAGAGGACAAATTCGCCAAGCTTTGAGGTATCATTGAAGATGCGTTTACTCCGTCAAGATCAAGATGCTTGAGGTTGACTAACCTCTCGGTTAAACTTTTCAGGCTTGGGTTTCGGAGCTGTAGATTATCATTACTGGAGAGATCAAGTATCTCCAACTTTGACAACTGTACAACTTCATATGGAATTTGACCTGAAAAGGCAGAAGATGAGAGATTTAATTGGGATAGCCTTGAAAGATTCCCAATTGTAGAAGGGATTTCAGAGCCATAGAAATCATTGTCCGAAAGGTCGAGCTTTCTGAGGTGATGTAGTTGGAACAGGCTGCTGTTGGAGTCGATAGAACCATAAAGAAAGCTGCTGCTGAGATCAAGTCCAATTACGTGCCCGGTGTTGTCATCGCACTCAACACCATCCCAAGAGCAGCAATCCCCGCCAACTTGTCCCTCAAGTTTCCATGAATCAACCTTCGAATTAGCAGAAACTGATCGATTGAGAATAAAGCTTTCTTTCAGCTGCAATAAAGCAGAGCGTTCAGAATACAAACAAGGTCGCTGCACAGAAGAAACACATTGAGTAAGAGAATAGGGAAGATATAAAAAGAGAAAGCATTTTAGCAGAAAGTGTTGTAATAAAGCAGAGCGTTCAGAATACAAACAAGGTCGCTGTTCTAAACACAATTCAACGTTACATGAAATTTCCAAACAATCTTTGACCTTTAGGTATGAAGATTTCAAACAAGCAGACTCTCAGAGTCATCATCCTTGTCCCATTTTCTTGTCTTAATCTTTTAATATAATATACTCAATAGTCAGCAACTCTTACGTATAGAAGTATCAAACATTCAAATTATAAAGTCGCCGCCATCTCTTTTTATATTGTCGTGTAAACAAACAGTATTTATTTGTTTAAGTCTTCAAATATATATAATTAGTAATTAACTGTTAAGCTTCTAGATACTGCAATCTTCCTTACGCAAAATGACATTTTTTTTCATTTTGATGTTCAAATTCAGTATAAATTATTTCAAATTGTATAAAAAATTATTCATATTTCTAAAATCTATATTAAAAAATAAAATTTTAAATAAACTTTATTAAATTTCAATAGCCGATAACATAATTTACAATGGCTATATTATAATATTATTTCTTAATTAAAGTAAATTAATATTATATACAGTGGCGGAACTGAACATTATATATTAAGAGAACATTTAAAAATTATAAATTTTGAGGGGACCAACAGTATAAATTATATATTTTTAGGGGATTAAAATATAATTTTATCATTCTTACAACTTAATTTTTTTTAATTTTTAAATTTTTTGAGAGGGCCGTGACCCCAACAGCCCTTTGGAAGTACCGCTCCTGACTACATAATAATAATAATAATAATACAATTATTTCGGTGACACTTTTTGTAAAACGATAACTGAAAAACGTCACAAAATTATTTTTTCTAAAATATGTGGTTAAAATTTTCAGTTGACAATCTCTCTTTCTCTTTCAAGACCTATTAAGAACAAAATCTCCTTACCTAGAAATTGTAAAAAAAAATCACTAAAGATAAAATTGTTTTATGCTTGGTTGCAGTGATTTTGAGGTCTGATGTCAGGTTTTCTACGCGTATTGTCTGGTGGCGGTGTTGTGAGTCATTATGTCTAATTTTTTATACGGTTTTAGTCGAATTTTGTTCTCTCAATTTTAAAATGTATATATTTTGAAGGAGCAATGAAATTTCTAATTTGATGTTTTGTTTAAATTTCTATACAATAATTTAGATTAAATTTTTTATTTTAGAAACTTCCATTACATAAAATACAAATCCTAATATAAATTCGATCCATTGCATCATGACATGACCATGGGAAAGGGTTATATACAATATATTATCATAATGATTAGCCTTGAAACCAGAAGAGATAAAAGCAAAAGGAACAAGTTTAGCTTCTTGTTTGGTCCTGAAGAATGCATCCTTTTACTAAAACAAATAACACATAAAATTATAATAAAAGACAACTTTTATCCTACTGTGCACCAAAATCCAATAGATGTATCCAAGAGTCAATACCCGATGCTGCCACGTGCCTGTCATCTGCCACCATGGCAATGACACTCCCCATATGCTCGTTCGGGCTATACAAGAGTTGACCCTGCTGCTCTATTTCCCACACCCTTATTACACCCGCGGCGCACACTAGCGCATACCCTAGGTTCATGCAAACGCTAGTATCAATGGTGTCGTTCCTCTGCCTTGTGTTGAATCGGCACACCTCCTCTAGTGTATCCACCCGGCGGACGATTGCCAACCCGCGGTTGTCCACCAAGATGAACGCCTCGTTGTTGGTGTCGAACGATGTCACTGTAAGTACTGTCCTACACTCCTGGTAGTGTAAAGGAAACTCCGGTTTTCTCAAGCGTAGAACCATGTTACTTAAACTCGTGCATGCAACCGCCGGTTCCAGACTCGTCACCCTAACTCGGCCGATGCTGTCTGTCAACTCGGTCAACGTGTGCCATCCCATTCCGGCTTCTGGGTCCGTCAGGTTTGTGTTTACGTAGACTAGCTCTTCAGTGTTACTGTCCCAAACGTGGACAGCACGACCCGGAACGCCTACGTAAAGGCCCACCCACCAGCGCCCGCACCCGATGAAGTCTACTTCCAATAAACCGTCGTGCACGACGTTCCCCAAATGGACCGTGCGAGCAAGGGGATCCCCGTCTATGATCGCCACGTGGATGTCGCCATCCCAAGTGGCGAAAATGATTCGTGGTTCCGCTATGACAATGCCGGATACGGCACATGAGAAACGGCCGAAATGATCGCGGTGGGGAGGGTGGAAGGTGGCGACATGTTGACGGGTGACAAGGTCGAAAAGTCTTACAGTACCATCGTCAAATCCGCGAGCGAGGTGGGTGTCAGACAAGGTGAGGCAATTGCACCTACGCCCATGGGGATTGTCTACGCCGGCTGAATCATAGCGGAGGGTCACGTAAGTTGATCTCCCGTCACGAAAATTTTGAGCCGTTCGATGACGGTACATGTATTCTTCACGCCACGAGTCATGCATACAGTGGGTCCGTCCCCATATAACGCTTGTGAGACATTTCCATAGTGGATCAGAGCTAGAGACAGCATGCCACGTGAAACAAACCTGCATGCAGGTCATTCCACTTTAGAAAAAGAAAAATGGAAACTACAAATTACGATGCCAAGCCACGTCAAATCTGTAAAAAGTTCGGGCTACAATAGTGGGAAAGAGAAAGACTAGAAATAAATAGAACAATTACATAAAAAAGGGAAGATTATAATTGTGTGTTTAAATAAGGTTTTATAGTAAAAAAGTGTTTAAACTATAATTTTATTTAAATAAACCTTTAAAGTATTTTTTTGGCTTAAATAAGTATTTAGTGTTTTTACTATTATCATTTTAGGTGGTTGTTATTAATAATCGTTTAAAAAATTTTATTAACCAATAAAAACATGACACGTGAAATGTTTTATTTTATTTTTCAAAAAAATAGAATTTTTAAAAATATTCTAAATTTTCAAAAATAGTTCTCAAATCCCTAAGTCTTAAATCTCGATTCCAACCGTTGTCGCAGCCAATCGTCGACAGGGTGTTCACCACTTTCGTCGTCGAACCTTCACGATTATTTCTTCATCCTCTTGTAGCCGAAAGTCGACAGCCAACATATCTAACGTTAAAAACAAAGTCGAAAGAGAGAAAGAAAAAAATGATAGACGACATACACGATTGTTCAGACGACGAACAGTGTGCGAGTCTTGTGGTAAGAGGAAGAGACTTCATTTCGTCGTTTACAGCATGATGAGTGACAACGACGGTGGCTAGATTCGGAGATCTAGGAATTTTGAGTTATTTTAAAAATTTTAAGAAATATAAGAATTTTTTTAAAATTAAGTTAAAAGAAATAAAAATTAAAATCAAAGTCACGTGCCATTTTTAATTGGTTATTAAATTTAAAAAATTAAAAAATTAAAAAATTAAATTAAATTCATATGCTAGACAACTATATGAACAATACTTTAGTCGCAAGGTATAGTTTAGGCACTTTTTGACTATCAAGCCTTTAAATAAAATATAAAGAAATACAGCAATGGGCTCCATGTACCGTTTGCCCTTGGGCATTCGCAGATGCTGGCTTTTCACTGATATTCTCACCCTTCAGGCTTTAATAAACACCCAACCAATAATGAGATCTAATTAAAGAAACCATAAGAAAAGCTTTGAATGTTCTATCACATATATCTTCATTTTCTGGATAGAAATATTATAATTTGATTTATAGCACTCCATTATCCAAAGAAGGTTCGGGCATATAGAAGAGGAGCAGCCACAGCTCTCATGTGTCTAAGAAGGTTCGGGGGCATATCCAATTGTTAGGACTTTACTTGAGCAAGGTCAGACATACAAAGTAAAAGGAACCATCCCTTAAATAATATATACATAATGAGGGGGGTAGGCCTCAAAGGTCTCTTGCTACAATTTAGCATTAGGGAAGAATCCCATGGATATTGTACCGGCTAATGGCTAAACAAAGTTGCGTCAATAAAGTTAACGAGGGTCATTCCAAGAAAGGGTATTCAAAAACCAAAACAACCCTTTATTTACTCTCGACTCCAAGCATGAAAAATTTGGGAAAAGGTCCAAAAATGGACATTTCCAAAGTGGTAAAAAGGAAAGAAGTGGAATACTGCATCCCTTTTCGGTGCTCTTTCTATGCCTCAACATTAAAAAAATTAAATTCTAAACTTTAACCTTAAATTTTAAATCAACTCTAAAACTTAAAAAATACACCTTAACCTTAATTCACTAAACCTTAACTCTATGCCTTAACCTTAAACACTAATTCTAATTTTTTTTAGTGAAGAGCATAAATAAGGGCAACGAAAAAAGACAACGAATTCTATTCAAAGCTGTCATGATGCATAGAAACAGAAACTGCATCATCCGAAAAAAGGGACCAATTTGTTAGAAAACGGACCTATTCAAAGTCAGTTTCCTTATCTAAGGCAGTTCCCCACCCCCACCCTTGGATGCTACCACTGCTGCATATATCTGGATTCACTCTGGAGTCTGGACTCTTTAATATATGGGTACCGGAATCTGGATAATATCAGCACATGTTCAGGGTTCAAACGATATTTTTTACCGGAATAAGGTGTTGTCATTTATAAGAACTTGTTTACCTTTCCCCCCGCCAAGGCCATGTAGATTGAATAAAAATAACAAAATCTCAATCATGAATACCCCAATACAATCAATTCTGTTTTGCTTAAAATCAACCAGAGAAAGAAGGAAAGATGGAGAAAAAAAAACTACCTGAAACACATTGGCAAATGCGGCGGCGGTGGCAAGGCAGCCAAGCTAACGAGAAGCATCAATGGCAACTTGGACAACAAGATCTTCAACAAAGGGACCAGGCCAAATTTCATTATTGGCACATCTACTAGTCAAATATGGGGCTCCGAAATCACCACCACCTCTTCTTGCTCCACCTTCATTGACATCTTCAGAAGAAGATGATGAAGACATCAATAGTGAGTGGAGAAGCTATAAAGGGAGAGGAAAGAAATTGGAACTAAGGACAAAAAAAGTTTTAGATATAGGCACGAATTGAGGCCCCCAAAGGTGTTGGGAATCTTAGGGTTTTATATTATAATCTTGTACAGGACGGAGCATATATATAGGTTATTTCCCTTCCCAAATTTTGTGGCATAATAATATTTTAAGTCTTTATAAATTTAAATATAAATTTAATGATTTTATTTTTTTTAATTTTTAAGGTTAGTGTTTAATAAATATTTGCCAATTTTAATGTTTGATTCTGATTTCGTTTATAATTTAAACATTAATATATCTACATATAAGTATTTATAAAGTATTAAAAAATGAACAATTTCATCAAATGATAAAAATATAAATATAAAGTTATAAATATAAAAAAATCAAAATTTTAAAATATTTATAAAAAACTATTGAAAAAGTCTTTGACTGTTTATGGTTATGCTAAGCCAACTAATATTCTTTAAACATATTTTAAATGGAATCATCCTTTCATTAGAGTAGTAATAAAACTTATCAAATATTAATGAGCACCAATTTGATGAAATTGTTCAATTTTTTAATGCTTTATAAATAATTTTTATATTTATATTTTATCATTTTATAATGGCTAAAGGGTTAAATTTGCCCATGTAGTAATCCAAAATCAGCAATGTTGCCCCTAATTTCTTTTTTGTAATTTTGCCTCAAAGTCAGCCAATTGCTGCAATATTGCCCTTTGACCGACGTTGACCGTTAAAGTGATGATGTGGTAGTTAAGGGTGAAGTCATTCATACAATTTTGCCCTCGAAGTCATTCAATTGCAGCAATTTTGCCTTCGGTTTATTTAGCTTTTGAATAAAATTGGATAAATAATTTAGTTTTTTGAGTTGAACTTTTACAAATAGAATATATGAAAAATCGATTAACAAATTGGTGTATATATCATTTGGGTCCCTTGTAATTTTAAAAATAAGCAAACTGAGAGTTCTCACAAAAAATCAAAACATTCTTCAATTTTTTTAAAAAATCCATAAACTTAATAAAAATAAATAAGATATTCAAAAAATTATTAAAAATAAAAACTAATATAAAATTAAAATGTATTTGAAATTATAAAATGATAAAATATAAATATAAAAATTAAAAATTATTTGTAAAGTATTAAAAAATTGAACAATTTTATTAAATGATAAAACATAAATATAAAGTTATAAACATAAATATAAAGTTAATAAAAATTATGTCGGAGTTTATTCTTTAAAAAATTGTCAGTTTGTCCCCATAAACAATCAAATGCTTAAGGATTCGGAACTCGGAAGGATCGTGTTGTATCAAATTTAAAATTTAATGTCAATTGAAATTTTATTATAACATAAATATTTTGTTATTATATCATAAATTTTGTTGAGAGATCATTTAAGAACTTCTAATAATCGAACTCAATAAGTAGTTATAGTAGAAAACGGATAATGTTTATCCTATGAGATTTGGGTTCAAATCGCTTCATCTGCAAAGTGTATGTAAATTGTCAAATGATTAAAAATGTATATAAACAGCCAATATCTTGTAATCACTTTAAAACTGTTAAAAAAACTAATAATAAAAAATATATTATTTTCCCTCAGTCTCCCAAAGTACATATATATCGTTAGTCAAAAGATTTTATTTTCTAAAATTTAAGAAGATCAATTAGAGAAATCAATTAAAGAGTTTGGAGACTTAAATAATTAAATGGTGAAGTCAACAAAGTTAGAGATCAATTAAAAATATTAGCGACGGAAACGATGAATTGTGAAAATATGAGATGATAAAAGATTAAATTTTGTGACGAAGCCAATTATCAGAAAGATATGTCATATGACACTTTATCTTTTAATTTTTATATAAATTTTATATAAAATAATATTAAAACATTAACATTATTTTAAAAATATTAACATCATTCTAAAGTAATATTATGTATTAAGTTTTTACATTTTAACATTATATTATATATATATTAACCCCGCCATTGTTTGAATTCATACGGGTCAAAGGACACTGCCAAGCACCATGGTCAGTGGCAGAAGCTTGTGAAAACTAGTGACGGTCGTAGCTCAAAATTTTGAAAAATTAAATTTTGACTCTTCAAAATTTTAATGTCTTTTTCAATTTTTTAAAAGATTATATTGAATTTTAAATTTTGATTATTTTAATTAATCTCTCATAATTTTTAAAAGTTCTCATTAAATCTTTTAAAATTATTAAAAATTTTAGTTAGACCCTCAAAATTTTTAAAATTTTTAATTTATACTCCTAAATTAAAAAAATTAAGTTGACATTTTCAAACTTTGTCACCAGATTCCGCCACTGATCACGGTCGACTTGATGGCACCATTTTGAATTTTTTTTAATACACCATTTTTTAATTTCATCGTTGTTTCTTAAAAGTAATTTTCATATTATTATATATAAGTATGTTCAAATAGATATGTGTATAAAAGTAATTACATGAATATATATATATATATATTCATATTTAAATGTAGCTTTTATATAAAAATAAAAACAGTCGAAATTATATAGTTTTCATATCCTTTATATATTGGTAGCGATCCACAATTTTTGTTAGACACATTTTTTTTACGCTTTTTTTAGTTTTCCAATAAAATAAATTTTAATTTTTCAGTTTAGATAAAATTATCATTTTAATTATCTTACAACATATATCTTATACAAACTTTTTTTTAAAATTTACGTAAAAAGTCAACAAAAATATTTTTTTAAGGACGGAAGAAGTATTTTTTACGACCATCCATATTATAGAAGGGTGGTTTTTACAAACACGCAAAAAAAGAAGGGTGGTTAAAATAGTTAATCTTTTCAAGAACTTTTGGTAGAGTGGCGCAGACACCAATCCACGTAAGGTGTGAACGGTTGCCTTCAATTTTATTATTATCGTTATTATTAGAAACAAAAAAAAAATCATTATTTATTTATTTATTTGTTCACTCACCATTCTCAATTTAGTATTCCAAGTGAAATATTTTATATAATGTCAACTATATATATATATATATATAGTACATTATGTTTATATTAGCTCTTCAGTTTATTTCAATATATCATTGACAGATATACTTCAATATTTATTAGTCTTACTGACAAATCATATATGACTCATGAGAGTTCACATAGGATCCACATACCATGTGTTTCATTATACAAATTTTAAACAATATATTATATGATTATTAAACATATTAGTTATGCTTAAACTATCATATTAATCATATTTAAAACATGTTATGTTACCATATAAAATGATTATTATGAATTGAGCAACCACATTTAGTCGGTTGGTCAAGCTGCTCATCTTTGTTCACTCATATTTCCTTAGGTCATGAGTTCTAGACCCACTAGGAGTACCTCCATCCCATTCCTCTTTCCCTTCCTCTAGATATGATTAGGATTAGATTTATAATTTGTCAAAAAAATAATTATTAGTACATGTTTTATAAAATAAAATCATGAAGTCAGTGAAGCTAATGTATGTGGCTCCCAAGGGTCCCATTGGTAGCTGCAGGATTTGTCAAGAAACAATAAGGCAACCCTTTTTTTCCCCTTTTGCACATGCAGACACAATAATTATAAGAACAAATGAACAACGAAACCAATATAGAAAGGTTCCCTTGAATTCCAACAATTTCCCAAACAGAGTGGCAGACAGAGCATTGCCGTGATTCAAATGATCCATTCACTCCAACAACCAAACAGAGTGGCAGACAGGACATTGCCGTGCTTGGCCTACTCCAATCTTAAGTCCAATCTTGACCCAAATGATCCATTTACTCACTTCAGACAAGTCCAATCTTGACCCATGTTGTGAGTCGGATAAATGTATAAGCTCAAGACGGCATATTCAAAAGGATCGTACTCTATACTTGTGTCTCACTATGTGTCGATCAAGATACTTTAGCATGACAAATCATTGACAGATATACTTCAATATTTGATAATTAGTACTAAACAATGCTAAACTGACCTTAAGTTACTGTAGCTTTAATGATCAGTTTGGGTTCTAAATACTGGTTCATAGTCAAGTCTAATTAATTAGCTTGACTACGAACCAGTACTTAATCATGTGCTGGGGCCTCTGTTTCGTTGTTGACCGGTTCATACTTTAAAATCAAAGGAAGCGACCAAGCAATTGCTCAATTGACTTCGAGTCAACCAAAAGAGGACAGTACAAAGCTGATAAACTTTAAAACAATGACCAAATTTTTGTCAGCATTTAGAAAGTTTTTGTCTATAAGCTAAGCCTTACGTTGAACAACGTAAGTTCAGAGTTTGAATTCTTTCTGTTCTAAGCCTTCAAATTGGAAAAAGAAAACGACAACAATTTGATTTCAAAACGATCTAATCACTTTCCAAGAGAATATTCCACAAACAAGGACAAGGTCCAAGTAGATTACAAGATTCAAAATACCTTATTTGAAGGCATAAAGGGACAACCCGCCCTATCAAACTTGAAGATCCTCATATCCCACATTGAGGACCAATGCTTTATTTCGCAGTTCACAATGAGCTGCCCTGCATTGTTGTATCTGAAATTGGAACAAAAAGAAAAGAGACTAAAACTTCACCACTAAAAACAACTGTTTCCCCTCTCTCACAAACAGCTTCTCTCCTTCACGATACCTATATGTGGCTTCCAAGGGTCCCATTGGGAGCTGCAGGATTTGTCTAGAAACAAAAAGGCAACACTTTTTTTCCCCCTTTTGCACATGCAGGCACAATAATTATAAGCACAAATGAACAATGAAACCAATATAGACTCTCCGTTGGCTTAGGTTCCCTTGAACTCCAACAATTCCAAACAGAGTGGTAGACAGGAGCATTGCCGTGCTTGACCTGCTCCAATCTTAAGACCCCACTACTAGATTTGGTCCTCTATGGTTTCCAAACGTAGACGCAGTGAAATCAAATGATCCATTCACTACTCAATTCAGACAAGTCCAATCTTGACCTATGTTACCCTGAACCGAAGTGCGCGTCAGATAAACGTATATGCCCAGCACCGGCATATTCAAAAGGATCGCACTCCTATACTTGTGTCTCACTATGTGTCGGATGCGCATACTTTAGAGAACCTAAAGAATCTGGTGTAAACAAATTTTTATGACAGCATTTAGCATGTTATGACTAAATGTAGCATCAGCAATTTGATTAAACTATATTTCCCATCCACTCTACAAGATTCTGTTCTTAAATATACGAGACAGAGCATAGTGGTGGGAAATTCACTTCATTTCAGAGACAGAATAGATACATGAAACACTTTGGCATGAATTGTTGTTGCTGCTGCACCAACTCTTTCACGCACCATTGGAGGTCAATACATAATAACCTTTCTGGAACAGTAAGGAAAACAAAATATCAATCAATTAGAAGACCATGGCAGTGGGTCTTTGCCATTGTTTTCAAATATATATGATTTGCAAAACAGAGTACTGTCATCCCACAACACCAAAACTGGTTCTTTGAAAGATCATAATATAGTGAAATTAACCCAAAAACATTGCTATACTCCCAAGTCATTTCCACTGCTTTTCAATTAAGGTACTATTTTGTGAAGGAGTTGTTAATTGAATGAGCACTTAATGAGTGTGTTGTTCCAGTGAAGCAACTTTCAATAAAATAGCTTGCAGCAAAACAACTTTGTTAAATATTCTGAATTACTTTTGCTATGCATACCGTAGCATTCATGGCAGCCACTTCAGAAAAAACTTTGTAAAGATAAAAAAAGTAGTCCAAAATTAAGAAGATGACAACATAAAATTTAAAGAATAACTGGTAAGCATCTGGCTCAATTTATTGGTCCATAATCTCCTGCTCGAAAACCATCCAAAGTCGAGTAAAAAAGAATTACCGGTTCAATTATTTGCTTATTTTTCGTCCATTTTAAGTTTCATGGGGATGGAACAAAAATATAGACATTACTTCCTCTTGCTTTCCTTCTATAATCTGCAAATTTCAGGCAAAAATGACACTACAAACAGTTTTTGCAGGCTGATTTCCAGGTAAATCTAGCCAATTATTTCCTCCACTGTAAATTCAAATGCAACAAAGAAAAGGGGCCACCATGTCTAAATTCAGCAGGAGTTGCTGATTCTGTGAAGAAACCAATCATGCAGAAGAAACAAGAGACAAGAAAAGAAGGGAAACATACCCTGATGATGTAACACCCTAAAAATTTATTTTAAAACCCTAGAGTTTAGGAATTAGGTATCTGAAACCTTAATTAGTTAATTTGAGGATTTAATTGAGTTAGGCCAATTTCAATGACATAATCGAGTAACTTCTGATTTTTTCGTGACCGTTCAGAGTCCTGTGGGTAATCCAGTGGATGTTGATAGGATCTACCGCAATTGTCCTCTTGAGATTCAAGGGGAAGTTTTCCTTACCAATCTAATGGAGTTACCGTTCAATGAGTTCGACTTAATCCTCGGTATGGATTGGTTGTCTGTTCATCGGGTCAAGCTTGATTGTGAAAAGAAGAAGGCTTTCTTAAAAACTTCTGACAACCGTGAAGTAGTCATGGTAGGAGAACGTCGAGGATTCTTATTTTATGTGATATCAGTCCTTAAAGCGGAGAAGATGATCAAGAAGGGTTCTGTGGTGTATCTGGCATACATCTTGGATTTGAGACAGTCAGATGCGGGGATGGATAAGATCCGGGTAGTGTGAGACTTTCTAGACGTCTTTCTGGAGGAACTGCCAGGTATACCTCCTAAGCGAGATGAGATTGAATTTGGTATTGAGGTTTACCCTGGTACAACTCTTGTGTCTATGGCACTTTACAGTATGGCACCAAATGAGCTTAAAGAATTAAAGATTCAGTTGCAATAGTTGTTGGATAGGGCCTTCATCTGACTCAGTGTTTCACCCTAGGGAGTTCCAGTTCTTTTTGTCAAAAAGAAGGATGGGACGCTTCGTTTGTGCATCGATTATCGTAAGCTGAACAAATTGACAATAAAGAACAAGTATCCTCTCCCTCGTATTGATGATCTATTTGATCAGTTTCGGGGTGCCAAGGTTTTCTCTAAGATAGACCTGAGATCTGGTTACTACCAACTCAAGGTTAAGGATTTTGATGTCATTAAGACGGCTTTCCGGACACGCTACGGTCATTATGAATTTCTCGTGATGCCCTTCGGATTGACTAATGTTCCAGCTGCATTTATGGATATGATGAATAGGGTTTTTCAACCCTACTTGGACCAGTTTGTGGTGGTGTTTATTGACGACATCCTGGTTTATTCTAAGTCTGAGGCAGATCACGAGGAACATCTCAGAATTGTGTTGCAGACTTTGAGAGAGAAACAGTTGTATGTGAAATTCAGCAAGTATGAGTTTTGGCTCAAAGAGGTGATGTTTTTGGGGCACATAGTCTCTGCAAATGGTATTAAGGTAGATTCGAGGAACGTTGAAGCTATTATGGGTTGGAAGCAGCCCAAGAATGTTATTGAGATCCGTAGCTTCTTAGGCTTAGCTGGTTATTATCGGAGGTTTGTAGAGGGTTTTTCGATCATTACAGCTCCGTTGACTAAGCTTTTACGGAAGAATGCTCATTTCGTGTGGACCGAGGCCCAACAATCTAGTTTTGAGAAACTAAAGGCAGTATTGACCGAGGCACCAGTTCTGATCCAACCTGAGTCTGGGAAACCTTACACCGTGTACAGTGACGCTTCTCACACTGGATTAGGATGTGTGCTTATACAGGATGGTAAGGTAGTGGCTTATGCGTCACGACAGCTGAAAACGCATGAGTGTAACTACCCTACTCATGACCTAGAGTTAGCTGCGGTGGTTTTTGCTCTCAAAATTTGGAGACACTATCTCTACGGAGAAAAGTGTTATATCTTCACCGACCATAAGAGTTTGAAGTACGTGCTCACTCAGAAGGAACTTAATTTGAGGCAACGTCGTTGGCTTGAACTCCTGAAGGACTATGATTGCGAGATTGAGTATCATCCGGGAAAGGCTAACGTGGTAGCCGACGTATTGAGTCGTCATATTATTTCTTATCTGAGAGCTCTTTTTGCTCGTATGAGTTTGTATGAGGATGGTATTCTATGGGCTGAACTTCGGGTTATTCTTAGGTAGTCTATTGGCTGAACTTCGGGTTATTCTTATACTAGTATCTGAGGTTCGGGCAGAGCAGCTAATGATGTGTTCTTGATACATCGAATGAGAGAGGTAAAGGATGGTACATTTAGGGATTTCTCCATTGACCAGGATGTGATTCTTTGTTTTCGAGTTCGATACTGTTTACTGAGGAATTTTAGACTGAAACAGGTTATTCTTCGAGAGGCCCACGATAGTCCTTATTCTATGCATCCTGGTGGGGAAAAGATGTATAAAAATCTCTGAGAGCGGTATTGGTGGAAAGGTCTTAAGAGAGATATTGTGGATTTTGTGTTTAAGTGTTTGAC